>VXAV01004673.1:445164-461028 GCA_013399715.1 Alectura lathami
GTGTCTGTGATAACTATCGAGCTGGGTGATGTAACCGGGTTGGGAGTTGTGTGCAAGTGCTGATTGGAAGCAAGTTGCTTGTCATTGGAAGCAAACGGAAGGATCATCCACTTTGTATTACTAGAGTATGTTTTGGCAAGTACTGACATCTTTCTATTTTTTTTCCCCCTCAACAAAAGCAAAAGTCCTTGTGACTTAACAAATGAACAAAAGATAGTTTCTTATACTAGATAAGCAGGCTGCCTGTGAAATAGAATGTATTAGCAATGAAATAGAGCACTGAAGGTCACCCTGAAGGACTGAGTGGGGAAAGGTTGCATCATTTCTTGCAGATGAGCGGTAACAAGGAAACTTAGAGAGTTAAATTTCTTATTTGGTGCCATTTCTACCATCTCAGTGGTTGTATTTCTACTAATTTCTTGCTTAAGTTTATTCAAAACTAGATTTTTTGTTTTGCCTTTTTTTTTTTTAACATCCTCCATTGAAGAAATGATATCCATGAGCTGATATCTATCTCTCCTAGAATTAGGAGGAATAAATACACCAACCGTGAGGTGGTTTGTGGCACTGGCAGAGTGCATGGTCCTTCGCTGTCTCAGATGGAGTTGATAACCAGTCCCGTAGCATGTTCCTACTTGACAAACAGGAAGACAGTTGAACAAGGGGTGTTCAGACTGTATGTGTGGTGGTTGTGGTTCTCTGTTACCGTCTACATGACCTCTGTTGAAAGATTTGGTTTGATGCTGTGGTAATACAAGGGTGAGCGCTAGGAATAAGCATCTCTGATCGCAAACGTGATGTGAATGTTGGCTCATATTCTCTCGTTTCTGAGAGTCTTTTATTTTCAAATGCAACTTTTTGATACTTGTTCAGATAGATATCTATTTTTAAAAAGAAACACTGTGGGGAAGAAGAACTTTTCAAAAATGTGTTCTACATCAGAATTGGAAGGAATATGAAATGTAACGAGCAATGTAAAGAGGAAGAAGTCCACTAGGAGCTGTCTTCCTTCACAGATATTTTCTGTACTAGGAACTTAAAATGAGGACAGTGAAAATAGAACAACCACATATAAAACAAACGTTTGAAATCTGTGCAAATGCAAACTTCATTTTTCACTGCAAATTAAGACATGAGCCCAGGTTTTCAAAGACAGCAAGAACTCTAGCATTTATTACTGCAGGAGTGTTTTTGCTGATCTAGATTTTTGTAACTGAACTGGTCTGGCCAGAGTTTTGATCTTTTTACAGGGTGATATGACTTTAGAAACTGAACATTGGCATCTGAACAGCAGAAATTGTACTTTGTCCATACAATATGTAGTTCGTTTTTATGGCTGCAAGTTAGTAGGTTGTGGGAATCGCCAAATTACAGTTTAAAAGTTATGTGTGTGGGTTATTTTCAGATGGGCTTTCAGATCGTTGCATTTCTATGGCTGTGGCCAAAGACACTGATGGGTTTTGCCATTTAAGATGCAGACCTTAGCAGAGATTTTATAAATTAGAAGTAACAGTTCATTCTGGAAGCTGTTAAGAGTTACGAATATAGGCCTTCTAGATTTACTGACATGTAAACAAACAGCTTTTGTTTAAGACATAAATCTTACTAAAAACTTAAGCAATGAATAGTCCAAATAAGCTACGCTAAAACATTTCAATATTTAATTGTTCGATCTGCTGTCGGTATCACCTGAATGATTTCACGATGAGTCTGGAGGCTGCGTGGTGGAGCAGCTGACCTCACTGACATTGTTGCGACATCTGTTTTGGGACCATATGGTAAATTCACTAAGGTCTCAAAGTCTGTCCCCTCTCCATTTCAGTGTTTCCTGTCTGATTTGGGCACGTGGCATGTTTTACTCTCTCAAAGATGCTGTAGAGTCTTTTTCTTCCTCTTCCAACATTTTTGAAGTAGAGAAGTTCTCTGTCCTTGCAACCATAGTATTATCTTCTGTGTAAAATGGTATCATTATGTGAGCTGTTAATCTCCATCCTGCAAGAAATGGCAGGTGATAAATTCCTTTTGCATTACATTTGGAGTGTTATTGTGTTCCATCAGAACGAGGAAAGTGTGTGCTGCTGTGTCTCAATTCTTTCGATTTTCTTTTTTTAATTTTAACTATTTTGGGTGAGAGCATGATGGAATCCAGGTCCTGGTGTGAAAGTATCAAATCAATTTCTAAGTGATTTTTAAGGAAAGACATTAGGAATTCAAACTCCAGTGTTTAATAGAACTATAGTTGCTTCTTTGCCTAACTGTGAAGTGTCAACTTGACTGTCTGGAGCTCATGTGTTAATTAGGAAAGCGAGGCAGTAAGATTTCAAATGTTCCAGCAGCTCTGTCAAACACTTCAGATCTTGAAGCTACTCCTCAAGTCACTGACAAAAGAGTTGTTCATCATTTGTCATGTGAACAGATCAATTACAAGGGGAAGTCTGCTGAACCGAACTAATTGTTTGGGTAACTGAAGTAGTAAAAATCTTTCTTTGGCTCTAAGATCCAACGTGCACAACTGTGGTGAGCATGCCAATGCGGAAAATGTGTGAGATATCATTTCAGTCTTCTGCTCCAGAATTTAAAAACTTTTTTCTCCATCCGCTGTTAAAATGAAAAGTGCTTCTCTCAGAGCTGTGCCTTGCAACAAGATTATCATTTGCACACAAAGATTGCTTGCTGAAGTCACTGAATCTTTTTTTTTTTTTTAATCACCTTTTCCAAAAGTGAGCTTACTTTTAATGAAAACATGTTCACTTACTCTTTACACTTAAACTTTTTGGTGAATACACCATCTGTACTGAGATCACATTTTGGAGAATCAGCCTTTTAAAATAGAGAGCTGCCTCTGAAGCAGTGGAAATACATCAGTATGAGAATGTTGTCATTTACTAACAAGGGTGAGGTGTTCCTTTACCTACAGAGCTTTGCCCTAAATTGCTTAATGGGATTCTGTCTTTCTGTCATGTGTTTATGTTACCTGAGAGAAGCTGAAGTGTAAGCTTGCCTGTATATTGACAAGTAGAGGTGAAGCATGACTGGTGGGACGATATGAGGCTGGAGAGCTGGTGATAGGAGACAGAAAAATCCTACTAAAAGATGGATAATCCATAAAGATACTGCTCTGGAAAAGCTGGTAGCTTTTTTTTTGTGTTGGGAGNAAAGCTTGTAGCTTTTTTTTTGTGATTTGAGAGTAACAACTTAAAGATGACTGACATGACTGACACTTTCTGTGTTTTTTTTTTTTTATTATTTTTATTACACTGTCAGGAGTGCTGCAGGGAGTTCAGCCTGGCAGGATGGCACCAGTTGTAGTTTCAGTGCCCAGGTAGGGGATAAATGGGAATGTACTTGATAGGAGTAACTGCTTTGGCTCATAATTCTGTTGTTGCGGACTGACCCCTAAGAAAGAGTCTTATTTGAGAGATTTGAGATTGTGGGACAAAATGCATTTTAGTCCACGGGCCTGACATCTGTAGGAGCCATAGTAAACATGCCACCGTGTGCTGCGGAAATGGAATAATTGGGTAATGTACTGTCACAAAACTCATCACCATCCTTGCTGCTCTACAAGCTCTTAGGATAGCCACACAAAGTAAGCTTCTCTGCAAACTCAGGGAGTTGTGAGATGTTTTTTTGGACATTAAAAGTGGCAGTTTTTTTTTCAGGATAGCCCAGAGGAATGTGGAGATGCAAAAAGTTTTATACTGAAGTCAGCTGGAAGCTGATTGCATTGTTGACAAAGTGAATCCATAGGTATCTTTAGGAGTTTGTTGTTGTTTCTCGTTTGGAGAGAGCAGGCTGATGCTTAGAGCAGGCAGTTAGGAGAGGATTTCAAAGTCTCCAAAGCTTCACTAGTGACAGGATTTAATGTCCAATATAAATGTTTTTTTGTTTTTGTTTTCTTTATCTGCATCACAAACACTTAAATGTTCAGATATCTTGGCAACCCTTTCAGGTGCTGACTGCCTGGACCTTGCTGCACATTGGATAAAGCAACTGCTGTGCCCAGTCCTGCACAGAGAAGGACCAAAAGGTGTCCTGGGTTGTTTTGGGAACATGGGGAAAAATTCAGCCCCTCTCATCCTTTGGCCTCGTGCATTTCAGTGAAGAAGAAATTGCAAAACCCACAGTGAAGCAGGTCAGGGCACGGCAAGAGGTCAGCATGCCCTCTGGGGTCTGGGCTTGTGATTCCTGGATTCTCTTTTATATGCCCTCACAGAGGCTAGCAGCGGTGAATAATTTAACTGTCTCTTTGAAAGAGAAATCTTGTGATATCAGCTTTAGGAAAATCACACCCACTGCTTACAGCATCCCTGCAGAAGCATTTTATTAACCTGAATAAAAATGAGGTTTTTGTTTGGCCCGTCGTTTTCTACTTTAGTTATTTTTCAATTAAATCACTGCCTGTAAATATCACCCAATGAAAGGCTGAGATGTGTTTTTTGGGTATGGGTAGGGAATACTTAAGACTGTCAGTCATGCTTGGTGGAGTGCTGTCACTTAAGGGGTTATTATAGCAGCTTTTGACTGCAGTGCTGAGTATTATGAATTTCTATCAAACCTGTACAAATCTGTTCTGACTCTGCTAGCAGTCACTGGATAAAGCAGATGCACTTAAATCTATACAAAACACCAAGAAATGGCTTTCTTTGTACTGCCTTTTGCTTACAAACAAATTGCTCTGCCCAGTTCACTAGGGTTACTCTTAACTTTTAATGTATTTGTTCATCTTAAAACACCTGGCACAGGACACAGCAGCAGCAAGCTGTTCTGCTTAGCCCTAGGAGGAGTCTTTGTGCACCATACAGCCTGCTTGCAGGAGCAAATGCTGTGTAGGGGTCAGGCTGCCAGGATTAAGAAGCTGGTCCTCTTGTGCCTTTAGAGTGTACAAAACTCTCTAAAGCAAAATTTTATTCCAAAAAGATGTTTTAAATTTCTGGTGATGATTCAGAATTGCTTTCCAGCTTGTACTGTTTTGTAACCAGATGTAAAGCCCCAAATCAGCACTCGGCTCAAGTAGACAGAGTGTGTAAATCAGTGGACTTGTTATTGAGGTCTTGGAAAACCTATTTCCTTATGGGTTAAGTGGTATAATTTCAGTTGTCTGGGAAAGTATATTATTAGAGTTCCTTGTGTCCTGTAGCTGATCCTTATTTTTGTGTGCTGCTGGGACAGATGTAGGGCCACCAGATGCTCTGATTGCTGGAGGTATCATTCCTCTAGAGGAAGGCATAAACCAGTTCTCTATCATACGTCTTTTCTGTAATAGAAATGGAATTAAACTGTACTGAATGAAATACAAGATGTGGGGATTGATAACAACAATTTTGTTGGAGGTCAGAGGTGATCAGTTTAAAAGTGAATATTGTGTAGCAAGAGGTCCTGTGACAGGTTATCAGCTGCTATCTCGATTCCTCTGCAGGGGAAGGAAATGTGATCCTAAGCTGCCTGAGGGCAGAGAGAGAGATTAGAGTCCTAAATGGTCCTGGAAAAGCTCCTAATGAATAAGAAGTGAGTGTCCAGAATTGCACTTCAAAGGAAGATAAATTCTAATTGCAATTGAGGCAGAGCAGGCTTATTAGGGCTGCCAGGGGGAGTGGAGCCTGTGTTTTACAAGAGGAGAATAGATGTGACTGCTCTTTAACTGCATGGATGTATTATGGTTACTGATGGCCCAGACAGTTCTGTTCCTTTCTGTTGCTGGAAACATGCAAGGTGCACCTGGCAGTAAAGCGGTGACATGCTTTGCAAGCTGGCTGCCTGTGGGTTTCTCTGTGTAGATCTTTGCTGCTTTCTGAGTGGAAACTAAAATTATGAGTTATAATTTTCTTGAAAATTTTTTTTATAATGTATAGTGGACAAAATATCATTGGCAAAAGACTAACTGTTTTTAAGTATCTGGATAACTACAAGTTGTGCTTTTGTAGAAAATCCAACTGAACTTTTTAATGTGAAGTGATAAATCTGTGGGGAAGAGAACTGCTGACAGACACCTGAGCAGAATGTGGTGCAGCATGGTGCTCTGTTGCTTAGACCAGTGGCCTTGTGCTGCTTTGATAAATACATCTTCAAAAACAATCATCAGAGTTTAATGACTTCTTCAATTAAAAAAAAAAAAAAAAAACTTCCTATAACTGCAGCTTGGTGGCTTTCTTGCTGACACTTCAAATAGTTAGCACTGATGAAGCTCTGATAAAGTGCTGACATGTGTCCTCTAGCTCATGCTGTAACGATGCTTGGGGGTTGACAGCTTCCGTTACAAGGCACGTGGGGAGCTGGAATAACGAGATACTGTGGCTTGTGTGATATCAGGGTGCTCAGCCCCAATTCTCACAAGGGATGCACTTCCTTGAACAGTGCTAGCCAAAAGTTTTCTCTAACAGTCACTCTGGGCTAATGGTTATGGCCAGCTTTCATCTGTCATGGTGACAGACGTGGTCAAAATGTATTGCTGCGGATCTTGGGAAGGTCATTTATCATCAGCTTGCTGTCTCTGTTTAGCTCTCTTTATAGTAGCTTGTGATTTAATTACATATGGTGTGTTGCATGTTCTGTATTGGCTGCTAAGCAGCTCTGTGTTTACAGTTCTGGAACAAATCAGCTCAAGTAATGCCTAGACAAATACCCATTTCAGAACAGAGAATGGATGACTTGGAGCTTACTACTTGGAGCTTAGCTACCCAAAGTGCAACAAAGTGGTTTATTCTGCTCTAAACCATTTTTGAACTCTCAGCCTGTATCTTCCTCTGTAAAAGAAAGTGCTTGTTTCCAGCATTAAACATTTTAGACAGTTTAGCAAATCATTCCTCTAGCAGCACAGCTGCTGACATCTCATTTCCAAATTTCATCTGGGCTTTATCCTCCGTACGCAGGTAACTCTATTAATCTTTCTGTCAGGGTCACTGCATGTTTCATGCTTTGTCTTCTAACCTCTCTGTGGTCGTTGTGTCCTTGAAAGAGGAGGCTACGTTTGCCATGTTCTATTATTCTCCTGTACTGGGCTCTATTTTCACAGGATATTCTCTGTGGCTCAATTTTTCCAAGACCCAGGGACTTTGTGTCCTTATCTAAAAGACCACCCTGTCCAGGCAGGGCCGGGGAAGAAACTCAACAGGCCTGGAATAGATCAGCTTAAATCCTGGTCCCCTGAAGTGACATGGGTTGTGTTATTGCCTGTTCACCCCTCTCTTAGGAGGAGCATCTTGCTTAGCTTCCTACTGGTGCTGTAGGAGCCTCTGTAGTGTGCAGGAGAGGCTTTGGCTGAAGGAGAGTTAAAACATTGTGAAACATCCCAGTATTGGAACAATACTAGTTCTGACATGGTGGCTTCTGTGCTGTGCCTGTTTCTGTAGGTGTGAGGCTTGAGGTTTCATTTTTCTCACTTCCTCTTTTCTGTTATGTGCTCCTGGTTTCAGTGACCTCAGTGATGGGCCCAATAGCAGCAGCTCCAGTGTGCCTTGGAAAGGACTGCTCTTAACTTCCAGAAGACTGTTGAAGTCTTTTCTTTTTAACAAAACTTACTGTGTGAAAGAGGGGGATGAAGTAATGTCAAAATAAAGTCTTTTTTAAAGCATCGTGCATTTTTTATTATTAAGGAGAACAGTTTTTAAAAGTCTGTTACCATGGCAGCAAAGCAGGCTGGCATCTCTGTAGTCAAAATCCCAAGTCTTGTTTGACTGTGATTAAAGTAACAGTGGTATTTTAGTTCGCTAGTCTTCAGAAGGGCCTGTTTCGATTGCAGAGCACACAGCGTTTGGGAGTTTATCTCTTTTGAAGCTGGGACAGTCTAACACGCTGCTGTTCCTGTTTCACTGCATGGCTGCTCAAGGGAGGGCAGAGGGCAGAGCAGGGCTAATTCTTTTAATGGCAAACTTCAGCCAAACACAATACCATGCCCCTGATGCTGACAAGGAGTTTAATTCTCAAGCTACTGTGCGGCTGTCATCTGTTACCGTTTGCACTTCTTAGTGTAAAGGCAGTTCTGTAAGCTACCCACTGTCCTGACGCTTGATCAGGTTTTAAGATCTGAAGTGTAGAGTTGTGCCAGAGGTACCAGCTACAGTCATTTAATGAAGTTGTTGGAAGTATGTCATAAGTGTTACTCCGAGGAAAGAGAAAAAAGGAGGTTTTGGAGTCATATCCCCTCACTATTCCTAGGCAAAGCTGGGGAGCCTTTTCACCGTATCACAGTCTGAGATAAAACCTGCTCCCTTGGCTTCTCTGATGTGCTGACTGGGCATAGGCTGCCTCCTTCAGAGAAGGAAGGTCACGCTTCCGCAGTTTGTGGAGCCGTTACAAGTGCTGGTTTGTCTTCACGTGCAGCCTTTCCCACGGTCCTGGTCCTGAAGGTGTTTTCAGCACACGTGCTAGTGAACAGAAACAGGGTGCAGTTAGGAACAGGTACACGCTTTGTAAACAGCTGCTGTGCAGAAATCAGAAGTAGTATTTACAAGAAATAAAGGTTTTTTTTTTTCTGGAGAAAATGATGATCTGTCTGTATTTCCAGCTTCCTCATTGCCCTTGAGGACATCTCAGAAGGTTGCTTTACATATGGCTGATGTGAATTATATACTCTCCTTCCCAGTCAATTTTCTTCCTCCTTGGCTGGTTAAACAGCACTGTGCTGTGAAGAATACTCTGCTCTTTCACCAGTGCTTTAGGCAGTGGAATAGCTTAACTCAACAGCCTTTGTGGTGTTTTTTTTGTTTGGTTGGTTGGTTTTGGTTTAGAAGATAGTGCTACCATCTGGGTCTTTGTCCTCTCCTTAAGGAAGCGTCAGTTATGTGAACCGTGCAAAAAGTTTGAAGAATAGTATGTCCTGAGACTCTTCACTGGTCCCGTCATGCCAGTGTATTTCTATTTGAGTAGGGTTTGCCTGTTTAATACTACATTGTTGTCCCTGCCATGCCCTGTGCTTCAGAATTCCTGTGGGTAGCCAAAGGGGGAGACGTGCATCGGCCATCCTGAAATCCAAGCTGAGGAGGAGAAATAAGCTTTTAGACTGGAAGAAAGAAAGAAACCAGTGCATCCGTGCAGATACTTCCTTGCATGCATATTGAAAAGCTGGACAATGAATCAGTTCCAGAAACCTGAGCTAGGCGCATCTCAGAGGCCTTGTGTGTGTGGCCTGGAAGTCTGTAGATGTTTTAGTATAGAGAGATTACTACTATATACATCTTTTTTTTTTTTTTTTTTAATGTGGAACATAAAGCCATTGCTTTCTCTTTCCGCAGGTTGTTTGTGCAGACTCTTGTTTCCACCCTTTATAATGAAGTTGCTGAAATTGGCTCTTAATATGTTGCCTAGATGAATTTTGGAGGGGTTTAAAAGACAGAGTTCTCACTGAGAAGTAGCTTTCTTCAGAGCTTAGGGGACGTTGGCTTTGATCTTGTTTGTTGCAGTAATCTTACTGTAGATACAATCACAGAGGCAAAAACTTGGTAACCTTATTTAAGATCACATAGGTTAATTAGTAACTGGAATAAAGCCCTTACGGAAATGATTGTTTATGATCAGAGTAAGGTTTGAAAACCACAAGCTGAAGTGTTAGAAAAACAAATGCATACCAGTTCTTGTTCTAAGGAAAGTAATTTACCTCTGCTTAGTTATTCCCTTGGAGTTGTTGGAAAGTCTAGCACGTCTGAAAACGATACTGACTGTTTTGGCCTCATGTTTATTCAGACGTCTGCATGTGAGCAAGTTTGATATTCAATATGGTGTAGATTGGTGTAGGTATGGGAAATGAATGTTAAACCTACTGTTAAACACCTCATGGAAGCTTTTTGATCTCTGTTTACATTATTCTTTTTTTTCTTATAATAAATCAGCAGCTTTCTTCCTGCACCGGTTCAACCTGTCGTGGAAACTGTCGTGTGGTGCCCTCCTTTCCAGTAAAAAGTCTAGACAGCAAATTCCCTGGTAACATATGCCATTTCGGATCGTTATGCCTTTTTGCTTTTTGTGAAGGCTTTTTAGAAACTGCATTACCTCACCCGTCGGCCTGGAGATTGAGCAGCCGGCGCTGCTGATAGGCCTGCAGCACCCTGCGCTGAGCCAATGGGGAACTTCAGCTTCAAACTCTTAATGAGCAAAAGAGCAGCGTCTCATTTAGGGCTCGATAGTTAATGTGGGTTTTTTTTAAGTGTTACTTCTGAAAGACAAGCCACTTAACAATTATGTGCCATATTGCTGACCAGTGAAGCTGAACAAATAGCTATTTACATTGACAGATCAGAGGAATGTGTAAGTGCATCGTGGTAACCTACATTTTCTGTGCCAAGAGATTTGCAGCTGACTGCCTGGGTGACTCACTCCTTGGATTAGGAGATGAGGTAATGCTTTTGAGATACAGGGTGATGTCATTCTTTTACCTGAGCTGCATGCCGATGCTAGTTGCTATACTTTCAAGGAAAGTCCCTTTGATTCTGATTTACTAGAGCTGCATAGCTCTGAGAGGAGTTGATATTGTTTCTGTGCCCTTAAAGCCTCTGCACCTCAAACCGCCCTTGTAAAAGGCAGTGATGCATGTGTCCACAAATGCCTTTTTGTTATGTGGACATGCATGCACCTGCATGGATCCACATTTGCAGACCTGCCCCGTTCTTGCAGGTGTTCCTGCTTCGGCAGGGTGATTGGACCAGATGATCTTTCGAGGTCCCTTCCAATCTCTAACATTCTGTGATTCTTCAAGAAGAGCTATTTTAGTAATGGAGGGACTTTGTTGTAATCAGGTACAATCCCCTGCTAGCGCACTGCCACGTAATCCCATTAATAGATAGATTCATCTTAAAAGGTGAACTAGGCTTTGCTTCTGTTACTCCAGCTGGAGCCTGCTGTGTAACACCACGTTTCTGGTGGGCGGTAACCAAAATGTCCACTTACACTTCCTCATGGTCAGTTTACCCCCATCTGCTGCTCCTCTAGCTCCGTCCTTCAGTGCTGCAGCTCTTTCCGCTGCCTGCGCTTGCTGCCCTGATGCGCTCACTGACAGCAGTTGTCTCCTCTCAACCTGCCGTTCCCAATGTCTTGCAGGAGGTGCTGCTCCCATAGGCAGATTCCCAAGCCTGGGACCACGGGCAGGTGATCAGCAGAGCTAACCAGAGCGGTCTCGTCTGTCGCCTGCACCTGATGCGGACCGATGCTGTAAGAGATGAGCAGTTAGTGCCCCACTGTTGGAGAATTTCTGAAGGGATATGAGGCATGGCCTGATTTGACTCGCACCTTAGGGGTGTGCAAGCACGTATTGCTAAGCAATCTTGTTCTGTTGGGGATTTGGTTGTGTTGTTCCCAGAAACAGCCAATGCTTTGCCATTTTGTGGAAAACTTCCCCAGAATTACTGGTCAGGCCCTGGGGAGAGAACTTCAGGACAAGGGAAACACCCAGGGCACAGGGTGCCCTGGTGCACAGGGCAGTGTGTGTCACGCCGTGCCTAGAGCTCACAGAGTTGCTATGAGTGTGCGGAGCCACTCAGCCACCACTGTTGTGACTTCCAGGGAGTGTGTCTGGAAGTCTGAACCTTCAAGTAGCTGTCTAGCTACTAGCAGCACATCTGTAGCTTGACCATGCTATATGAGTTTAACTGGTGGCCTGCCCGAACTTTTTCTGGATCCACCTTGAAGTGGGGCTCAGGTCCTTGCTGGTATTTGACTTATCTTTAGAGGTGAGGAAGTGGGTAGTTTGCTCTGCAGGGGGCAGAAGTAGCAGCACAGTGCTGCTGAAGTAGGAGACAGGTTGAGACTGCTCGCCCATGTGTGGCTCACAGATTCAGTTGTGACACCTCGGTGGCAAAACAGGGTCGGGGCTCTGCGTGCTGGGGCTCTGTGCTGAAGCAGTGCTACAGGAGCTGCTTTAGCTTTTGTTTGGTTGGAAAGCTGCTTATGAAAAGAACAGTGTGTGTTGTTCGTTTGTATTGCTTACACAGGGAATATCAGATTGCTGGAGATGAAGCATGGGCCTCCAAATTGCATGCAGGTAACTGATCCCCATGCAGGAGGAAACCTTGTAGATGATTTACTGATGTAATGCTGCGCGGCCTAAAAGATTTGTGCATAATTGTTGTGCAGTTCTGAAAGAACACATCGCAAAAACATTTTGATATTACTCTTCTGTGCTGAATGGTTTAACAAAATGCTCCAGCTTGGTTAGGATTGCAAGTTTGGCACGGAGGACTTCTGTTGTTAAGAAGTGTTTTCCATAATCTGCATGTCTTTGTTTCTAAAGATCACAAGGCTGCTCTTGCATACGAACGTTTACATAAACCTTTTGTTCGCTTTATTTTTCCACTAATCATGTGATTTTGACAAATGACCTGCTGTACAAATGTCTGCTTTTTTTGTTGTTTTATTAATGTGCGTGTATACAGTCATGTGTACGTATGTGTATCCTCTCCCCGTCATGGCAGGCCATAATGCCAGCATTTCTTGTGGATCACAGCTCTTGCACAATACCTCTTCCAGTATGTTTTGGCCTTTTTTTAGTCATGAAGTAAATGTCCAGGAGGGAGAGAACATACTTCATTTTGCTTTGTAAAATACTTGGCTACTCACAGGGTTGGTTTTTTTTTTTTTTTTTAATCATCTTTTCACTTACAATTGATGTGTTCCTTAGAAGAATTTTTAAGTATCAGTCATCATGAGGCTTTTCAAAGCCAGAAAGCATTGCTTTTGGATGCCTTAGGGACCTTAGATACAGTCACCAGCGTTATCAGGTAATTCCCCTAAATTTTCTCCCTGGATGAGGTATACCAAGCAGTGTAAGAAGAGAGATTGGTCATGACATGCACACATGTACAAGATCTGTCTTCCCTCCCTGTGTATGTGAAAGTCAACTTTGCTTATACTGTTTCCTCTTGTGTGACTAAGTTAAAATAAGAGGTCTCATGTTAGAGGGCATTTTGATCATGCAGAAGATGAAGCTTCAGCTCCTTGCGTTAGTTCCAGAAATAATAGGCAGAAACCTTCTGGACCTTTTTTTATGGATTTGCAATACAAAGCTGTGCCTTAGTCTGTGCAGAGTGTGGTTGTGTTTTGAAGTGACTAATGTGCATGCAGTAGTAAGGAGTCTGAACATAATGTAATTATGTTGCGAGGTACTGCCCAAACGGACAGAGGGTCTGCGAAGGCATTAACATCTTCCATGTTAATCCATATCTTCAAAAACTAAGATTATGGGGATTACAGTTTCTCTGTTCTTGATGGGCACAGCCGCTGTGGCTCCACAGTATTAGTTATGGTCTATCATGCTGATAATGAGTTTCCTAATAAGTCCCTTAGTACTCATTGACAATGACTCATACTTCCGAAGGAGGATCTCCTAGAAAATCTGTGTTATGGATGAAACTCTGTATCCTGGTGAAGAATTTTTGACCTATTATGTATTTTAAGAAAAAGCCAGAGTTTTAAAGGAACTGTATGTAAACATAAGACATCCTGGGGAGGAGAAGTTTGATTTCATTTAAAAAAAAAAAAAAAAAAAAGTGAGCTCTGCCAATGATAATTGCTCTGTCAGCTTTAAAGGAGGATAGATATTCTGGTGTAGTCAACTGCAGAAGAGTACGCGTACAGCCTCAGCTTTTCTTTTAAAACAGAATTCAGTCTTCTGATCCGAAGAGAATAGTTGGTTCTGTGTTTGGCAGTAAATTAGCTTTGGGAGGAGGGAAAAAAAAAAAGGTAGAACTTTACCTAGATTGCCACTGTCTTGAAACTTCCACAATGTGCAGTACTTAATATACAGCCAGTGACTGACTGTTCAGTCTCTTCAAGAATGCTTTTCCCCTTATTTTCTGCAGTTTGGATTATACAGATTGACTGACTGAGCTTTAAAACACTGTGCTTCAAGTGGAAGAAGTGTCACATGCTGAACTGTTTATTAAGAACAGTGCAATATGGATTTAATTTAATGCCTGAAAATGTTATGTATAACTTGGAAAAATAAGATTCTGGGATATGCAATTGTGAAATAAGGTGCTGGAATATAAAGCACTGTACCTGCTCATACAATGCTTCGTTTTGCATTTGCCGTCTGTATATTTTGCTAAAAGGGTGTTTGGCATGTAGCTAATTTTTGCTGAATTCTTTTAGGTATTTGGAAATAAGATGATAATTCCCTCCTTGGATGGAGACCTTTTCCAGTGGGATCGGGATCGAGAGAGCATGGAAGCAGTTCCTTTCACAGTTGAATCCCTTCTTGAGTCATCCTACAAATTGGGCGAGGATGTTGTCTTAGTTGGGGGGAAGTCTTTAACAAGCTATGGGCTGAGCTCATACTCAGGGAAGGTAAGAGCCTCAAAAGTTGCCTTGTGAACATGTTTCAAGCACTGTTGTGTCAATGGGTTGTTCTTAAGTTTTAAACTGTAGTGCAGGTCTGGTATACAATTGGCACAGCAGCGAAGAGCAGACCCTGAATTTCCTGGGAAACAAATGCAGCAAGCTGATGTAGGTGGATGGCACAGCTGAGAGGTCACTGCAGCCTCTGCTTGTGTATGAGCTTCTGCTGTGTCCCTTGTGCTGGCTTTAACACTTCCCATTTGCTAAGTCGACTCAATTTGCTAACCTAACAGAAAATGGTTCACTTTTTATTGGATTAGTTTTGTGCTGAGTTAGCAGATCCAGTGAGGTGGGGGAAGAAATGACCCCTTTCTGCTGAAATGGAAGATGGGTTCAGCCTTATTATGTAGCTCTGCCTGAAACAGACTTTGCAGTTTAGCTTACTGAATATCAAACAAAGTTTTAGATGATGCATGTTTTTCACACTTCAGGATTTTAAGTCTTTCACAATTACCAAAGGGGGTACCTTGTTGAAAGCAAGAAAAGCATAAACAAACATTTGAGATTTGTAGTTGTTGCCAGTAAGTTTTCTCTACTTTAGTTCTCCTTAAATTTTAAACTCGTATGCAGATGTTGAAAACTACTTGCTCTCTGACTGGTTCAGAAAGTATTTTCTTCTGAAATCCACAGGGTAAAAGTTCTTTAACTTTAAAAAACAGAGGAAAAAGGCTAAAAACACAGGAATTGATTATGTTCTTTTGAGTTCTAGACTTTGACTTCCTTCTCTCTTTTATGTCAGGTACTATTAAAATGCTTGTAGATGCTTTGTGTAGTGAAGAACCAACGTTTGCCTAATCAGAAATGTTGGTGCATTTTTAAAAAGGGTTTAAAAAAAGTTCCTGAATGTTTAAAATTCCATTGTTTGTTTTCCACAAAAGCAGTTTTTCCATTTTGACCAGATGTTCTCATCTAGAACACTTCTATGACATTGTGTACAGTAATCACTAGTGATAAAGAATATTGATCCAAAGCAAGAGTTCATGAAATCATTTAGATTCTCTCGCTGATAGCAAAGGGCACTGTGTACCGACAGATTGCTCTGCCCCCACTGTACAGGAAGTGGAAACTTCGGTTTCTGCTTTGATTTCAGGCTCACAGTAGCAAAGGTGCTGCATACGTGAAATAGGGCTTTACTGTTCCCTGTTAAGAGTTCAGGCAGTCTGTTTTTCTTTGGCGGTGTAATGTTGATTCACACTTCCTGAAAGTGTGTGCAGTTTGCTTAGAAAACTCAAATGCCCACATGTATTCCAAATTCTGTTTGAGACTGGGACTATTACAAAGTGTGTGCAACTGAGAGTTAAGGTCCTCGTCCCCTTTTAATAGCTTAAAAGACAAAATGGGATGGCTCAGCAGTATTTTATATAAATCAATAGTACTTCATTTGAAGTTAATAGAGTTATGCTGAGGCAGATATGGCACGGAAACTGAATTATGCTATGAACCTGCTTGTAGAAATTATCTTTCTGTGTCAATAGACGTAGTGGAAAAAGAAAGAGCTGTGATTCCTTTCTGTTAGGAACAGAAAAACATTTAAAGAGTCAA
>VXAV01004673.1:461094-490737 GCA_013399715.1 Alectura lathami
TTTTATGAAAAAAAAAAAAATTTAAAAAGAAAAAAAAAAAAAAAAAAAAAAAAAGTTAAGGGTAGCCCGAACAGACTGAAGATAGCCCAAACTGTAGAATGCCTAGAACTTTTTGAAAACGTGCTTCTCATAAAGCATGCTCTTCAACATGCATCAGGTTGAGCATCTAAAATAAATGCTCCAGGACCGCTCTGAACCGACAATGTATTGTAAGAATTGTTAGTTTTGAACATTCCTGTTGGATACATTATTTTTTGTTTTGAAGTTCTTCAGGTTTCCAAGCATGTGTGAGTCTCTTGCCTTGTCCCTTAGGTGAAGTACATCTGTTCAGCTGTGGGCTGTCGCCGGTGGGATGATGACGAAACTGAACAGGAGGACACGCTCCTGTTACGCCGGACCCAGAAAACAGTCCGTGCAGTTGGACCACGCAGTGGAAATGAGAAGTGGGTATAATAGTTGATCCAGAAGCAGTCTGGTAGAGAAGTTCTGAATATGTAACACTTTAAGGATTTTACCTTTTTCACTCTCATTAGAATAGGAATTGCATGAGGGAGTTGGAATTGTTAACCAAGGGAATGCAGCAGATTGTTATTTAGCACCCAATTCTACTCTTCAATGCTTTTGAAAAACCTTCAAATTCAGTTTTAGACCATTATTAAAAACACTTGCACATACTTATTCCCTCTAAATCAAATGAAAGCGACTTCTCATGTCCATGTATACCTTGAAAGAGTCTGTCACTGCACTACTGCACAAGGCAAATGTCTCTACTGTTTGTTCCAACTGTTGATTCAGTACAGCAGGAGATAACTTAAAAACCTCCTGTGACTTAAAGTACTTAAGAAGCAAATCTGTAGCTACTCATGGTAACTGTCACTTTAAAAAAAAAAAAATACACATCAAGTACAAAAAAAGATCTTAAAAGCTAAAAACATGAAGATTGAAGACATTTTAAAAAGCCTCATTCTTAAATCTTTTTTTCATAAAGTAGGTGTTCTCTTCTTTACAAGCTGTAGAAATTCATTCAGCCTGTGACTTCCCTAGTGCTGTCACATTGAAGCTTTGATACATTAAGATTTCTATACAACTACAGACACAAATTTGGTTAATATAATACAGGGTAACTGCCTAGCAACTCAGTGGAGAGCAAGTCATTCTCTGTTCACCTGCTCCCTCTTCTGTTTGCAGCAGTGTTTGACAGGCTGTGTGTCTGTAGTCAGAAATAAGTTAATCAGAAATGGAATAGGTTAGCAGAGGAGAGGTTTTAAATGGGAAATCTTAGATTCTGTGATTGTTGGAGACTGATAATAGCAGGGAGAGGTGTGTCACAAAACCATGCTTTTCCTTTGTACATACCCTTCAAAAACATAGCACGTACCTTGTGTGCCTGAATTCTTTGGCCTTTGTAGTCAGATGCTTTCCTGGTGACACAGTATTGCTGCTGTGGAGTTTACAGGATAGCTCTGTATTTTCAATCCAAAGAAATAAAAGCTTTTAATAAATAAGTTTCAACTTGTCATATGAAATATGCTTAACTTTTACCATAGCAGTGTGAATCCTTTAAGGGCACAGTTTTGGCTTCTAGTTGGCATCATACTGATCCTAGGAAACTTTAGGTACCTAAACATATCATTAGACATATTTTTCCTTTTTGCTGTTCAAGACACCAACTTGTCATTCTTTGCCCTCTGCATCTTCGCTGCAGCAGGTGTATGGTGGAAGGAAGAATTCTTTATCTTTCTGAAAATAATTTTCTTTCCAGATTTGTTGGCTTACAAAAACTAAAGAGCTTTTGGCTATGCAAGACAGCTCTGTGTGCCTTATACAGTCCGGTTTGTTTCAGAGTATGTTAACCTGGCACATGAGCAGTCCTGGTTTCATTGAAGTGCCTGTCAAAAAGAGCCTGTGTTAAATTTTGTGTGGGTTAAAGAAATAAACAAAGCATCATTCCTCCTCGAGATTGAAGACCTTAGATTTCAAACAAAATATCCTCTGTTATTGAAGCTTGTCTTCTGTAGAATGCTGCTTCCTAAATGCTTTATGCTTGTTGCTTATCTTATTCTTTTCTTCTCTTCCTTCCTAAACAGACCTAGCTGTATTGTTTGATAGCTGTTAATTGCCCTCTCCGTATGCTAAACCTTTAATGCCATTGGCTCTACTTCAGCTGGTTTCTAAACTTGGGTATCATGTAGGACAACAAGATTTCTCTGTATGGTTTGTATCCTGGACATAGTTAGAGGATTAGTACTCCTTCTCCTGGTACAGCTGTGTTCATCTGGCAGTCTGAGAGTTTACTGCCCCCTCCCTGGAAGTGTTCAAGGCCAGGCTGGATGGGGCTCTGAGCAACCTGGTCTAGTGGGAGGGGTCCCTGCCCACAGCAGGGGCTTGGAACTAGATGGTCTTTAAGGCCACTTCGAACCCAAACCATTCTATGATTCTGTATAGGTAACTCAGTTTAAGAATCTTCTGAATGGAGGATTTGGGACTTCCCTTGGAAAATATAACCAGTTTCTACAAAGTTTTTTCTTTCTTTTTAGGTGGAATTTCAGTGTTGGTCACTATGAGCTGCACTATGTCCCAGACATAGAAAGTAGAGCGGGATATATTGAGAGCAATTTTAAATTACATATGAACAAAGAAGAAACAAAAATCATTTCAGATGTGGATGAGCAGGAGGCAATGATGAAAGATACGGTGATCAAGGTCTCAGTAGCTGACTGGAAGGTTATGGCTTTTAACAAACGGGGAGGACATCTCGAATGGGAATACCAGGTAGGAGAAAAGACAGAATGTTAAATGTCACTGATGTGGAAGCCTTACAGCTTCATAGATGATGTCCTTTATCCTGGGTTTTAGAAGCTTTCTCTGTAAAGAAGCACACATCTGTTTGTAACTGGTTTTACTGAAGCTTTGTCTTTGTGCTGCTACATCTGTTACAGAAACTCAATGGAGGAATGTAAGCACGTTGTTAAGCTCTAATTAGTGTAACATTAGTTTTCAGTTACTACTTTCTTCTTCAGTTTTGCACTCCAATCGCTTCTGCGTGGCTGGTCAAAGATGGCAAGGTAATTCCAATCAGTCTGTTTGATGACACAAGTTACACCACAAACAGTGAAGAATTTGAAGATGAAGAGGATCTTGTGGAAGCTGCCAGAGGGGCCACAGAATCCAGTGTCTATCTGGGTGAGACACCAGCTGTAACACCTTCTGTTGTTAACACTACCCTTTGAGCTTTCAGTAAAGCACATCTTTCCATACTGATAGAGCAAACTCAAGAGGAGCTATAACATGTCCAGTCTGATATAATATACATTATTAAACTTAACCCACACTTATAAAACCCAAAAAACAATGTTTCACTAACATACATAACCCAGAAAAGCAACTTCTCTTGATTTAAAAACTTGCAAAAGGTATAGCTCTATTCTCATTCCTAACCTGCTCTTGTCATCTTTGCTGTTGTCATTTGAAGTCAGAGTTCTGGCTGTGTTCAAGGCCAGGCTGGATGGGTTCCTGGGCAGTTTGATCTAGTGAGCTAGTGGTTGGCAGCTCTGCCCATGGCAGGGGGTTTGGAGCTAGATGATCTCTGAGGTCCCTTCCAACCCAAGCCATGCTATGATTCTATTATCCATGTCAGAAATTCTGACAGTTACGAAAGGTATGGTTTAGCTTTGGCTCTGGTAGAATTAATTTCTACAACTGTTTGGCCTTGGTAAATAAATGGTGTTTTGGAAATGAAAAAAAAAAAAAAAATTAAAACCATAGATCTATTCAATTTTGAGTCTGAAATGTTAACTACTTCATAGATGCGGTACTTTGGAGATGATTGCAAGTCTTGAAACTTATTTTTAAAAGTTAATAGTTAACAGTGTAGTCTTAGTGCTCAGAAAGCAGTAAGAAATGCCTCCCGAATTTGTCACATTCATTTTTTTCCTCTGCACTGGTTACAGTAACTTCCTGTGAAGACATTTCAGTTAAGCTTTTATGTGACTTGAATCCTGTCCGCTGGATGAAAATTCATTTGATGTAGGTTGTGACATTTTGAAATAGTGGTCCCAGGTCCTTCTTCTCAGCTGTCTATCTGTCTCTGGGAGGTATATGGGCTTTGTTTTTCTGACTTTGTTTGCCTTAGCTTCTTTCTCTAAGTCTTTCTTGCTAGTGGTTGCACAGATTTTTCCAGCCTTCCTGATAACAGCTGCTGAAGAATAGTGTGTATGAGCATTAACATGGAAGGAAGTTCGAAGGAAGTCTTACCTATGCAAAGCCCAAGATGCTTTGTAACTTCAGAATTGGTGGCCTTTTTCTAAAGGTGAACACCTTTAGAGGTGATCTCCTGCTTTTCTAGAGCAAAGGGAACATAGTGAAGTTGGACAGTATTTCAGATTCTTAGGATATAAATAAGTGTTTTCAAAAATATTGTCATCTTAACTGGATGATATTGGGCTAAGGATGAAGGAAATTAAGTCTTAAGACTAACATGCTCTCTGGTTTGTTACTCAGGTATGTACAGGGGCCAGCTGTATCTTCAGTCATCAGTCAGAATTTCTGAAAAATTCCCAACCAGCCCAAAGGCTCTGGAATCCAGGAATGATAATGCAATTATTCCCCTTCCCAAAATTAAATGGAAACCCTTAATCCGTAAGTAACAATCCAAAGTTTTATGTATTGTCTTAGCTCTGAAAAGGCAAAGCATCTTTCTGATTTTTTACAAACTAGTTTAATAGTTCCTGGGTGAGTTTACAGCTGGAAACATCTCTATGCCCTATTAAAAATTTTAATTTTTTAAGTATTTAAGTTTTAAGTGACTCTCTGTTCTTTTACTATGGATTTGATGAGATCTTTTGAAGTGATGAAATGTTGTTCTTCTAAAACAAGTTTTTCTATTGAAAGGATTTTTTTTTTTTTTTTTTTTGCTGTGATGTGAATATGAGTTAATTGTCCAAAATAGTATTTTGGCTGAGGAGTGATATTAAGCAATGGTTACTTCTCTCAATGTTTACCTTCTTAAGTTTTCCTTGCATTAATTGTGGTTCTTATGGTCTGATCCAACAACCCAACATTCTCTAAGATGATGCAATTGGAGTTTTCATGAAATTCATCTGAGAGCAGAAAGTTTATAATCATCTCAGAAAGTTGTGTCTCTTCTATGCTTAGATTCTCCTTCGAGGACTCCAGTGTTGGTGGGGTCTGATGAATTTGACAAGTGTCTCAGCAATGACAAGTATTCTCATGAAGAATACAGTAACGGAGCACTGTCAGTTTTACAGTATCCATATGGTAGGTGAACCTTCTGAATTTTGAAGTGTTTCAAAACAAACTAAGTGTGCAAACAAACACTCCCTGTCTACTGAGAACCTGTTTATGAGAAGAAATATTTGTATGCAGCTACAAAACAATTAAACCCATGCCCTCTTTGTGTCTTTCATATGCAGATAATGGCTATTACTTACCCTACTACAAAAGAGAGAGAAGTGAACGAAGCACGCAGCTCACTGATGGTTCATATCGTCAAAAAATCTATAAGAACATTCACAAAAAAGATCCTGTTCTTCTACTTCACTGGTGGAAAGAAATAGTTGGCACCATTATATTTTGCATTGTGGCCACAACTTTTATTGTACGCAAACTTTTCCATCCCCATCCTTACAGCAGAGTAAGTTTTGTTTGTTTGTTTTTCCTGAATCCTAAAGACAAAGTATTATTCTAGCTTTGTCTTTTGGTTTTGATTCTGCTCTGTGTGGTGTTAATAACTTAGGAGACAGCCTAAATTTATTATTTAATGTACTACGAAGGCTGTCAGCTGCCACGTACAATTTGCTTAAGTGTTTCAGCAAGCAAATTACATTGCTTCAGCCACATCTGATGTCATCAGAGATGCTTACAATGAAATTATTTAATGCCTTTTCTATGGGTACAAACTGGTCTCAAGTACTCAAGACTTGAATTTTTTTGTTTTTCTTGTGGTCAACTACGTTAGCTGCGGAAGGAATCTGAAACACAGTGTCAGACTGATAGTAAATACGAGTCTGCTACTGGAGACGTTAAGGACACCAGCTGGAGTGACCTCAAGAGCTCTGGATACGTGTCAAGGTGAACTCAGCACAATACAAATGCCAAGTTCTTAGTCAGTGTGAAAACTAATGCTGTCTGGAGAAAAGAGTTGGTGTTCACTAGTTCTTACCTACCCTAGTCCTCTGACCCCACAGGATAATGAACAAGAACCCTGTTGCCCCATTATCAATGGGAGATCACTGTTATAATTAGTCTAAGCAATCCCTGAGTGTGCTTAGGAATGTTAGCACCTATTACCCTGCTGATAGGTGGAATAGGGATTTGATACAGTTCTTAACCATGTTCACTTCCTCTGTCCCTGTGCTTGTGGTTGACAGTATGGGAATTGCAGGTGGAAATATGTTTCTTAAGCTCTGCAGAATAAGCAGAGTATATTTGGAACAAACCTTTGTTGCTATTATGAAGTTGGTTAAGGTAAAATATTTGTGGTGGGGTTAAAGGCAAATGATGATACCTGAATATCATGTAATTTGGGCATAGGAACTTGGGAAAAATACCCATGGTCCATGATCCAGTAAGCACACAGCCTGGTAATTTGAAAAGCTGCCTCAGTTTGTCATGCGCATGTGTGCGGGGTCTTATGAGGATGCAGCAGACGCTGGATGATAAATGCACAGTCAGCACCTGTCTGTTCTGTAAGTGGGTAACCAACTGATTACCTCAGTGGGTGGGTGAGCAGAGGAGAAAGAGGAGAAATGCTTGAAGTCATTCAGTTTGTTTTGCCTGTACAGAATTATTTAACACTCAGACGCCTTCAACACCCTCCAAAAAAAAAAAAAAAAGCACAGCCTTCATTTATGACTATCCTTGGTAATGTGTTTTTCTCCTCTATCATACATTCCTCTTCTATTCATACATCCTTTTCTCACACCCCTCTCCTTCCAGATATCTGACAGATTTTGAACCAATTCAGTGTCTGGGTCGTGGAGGTTTTGGAGTCGTTTTTGAAGCCAGAAATAAAGTGGATGACTGCAACTATGCTATCAAAAGGATCCGTTTACCTAACAGGTACTGAATGAGTTTGCAGAGATGTAGAAAAAACTATGAATGGTGGGATCTTACACTGAACCATCTGTTCCTGAACTGATTTCCCAGATCCTGCATTAGGATGAATGACATACTTTTTAATTTGGGGCTGACTTAATTTTGGCATATGTAATCACAGCAGAAGGGTGACCTGCTTGGCTAAGCTACTGACATAGCAGGACCCTTGTGAGGATGCTGCAGCTACATGGGAGCTCCTTTGATTTCCTTGACGAATTGAGCCTTTGATAATAGCGCTAGTTATTTATAGCACTGTTAATTTGCTTTTCTCCTTCCTCTCCTTACCTTTCCTACTCCACCCTTTCTTTCTCTTCCCCCTTCCTCTCCTGCTTTTTTGACTCCATTTCTCCATTTGTTTCATTTTTCTGGTCCCACAACCCCTACCTTTTCTTTCAGGCGTAGGTGGTCAAGCCTTGATTCTGAACTACCCTACACAGAACTTCCTTTTAGTGGGAGATGGGAGACACTGCTTCTGGAAATCTCAAGTTAGAACAGCAACAGGCAGGCCAGTAGAGGGAGGGGGTAAAGCTCTGAAATCTAGAATTACTATTTTTTAAATGTTTTAAATAAGCGTGTTTATTTAAGATTAAAGATTTCATTCAGAAATTTAATGTAGCCTGAATTCTTTTCCAAGCATGTCCAAATCCATTAAATAAAACAATCAGACTTCATTTGATGGTATTATGGTCTTATGAAGAGAGTTTATGTACTTCAGTAAGATAGGCCACTCATTTGCCTATCCATAGAATGAAGATGGTCTTTCTTTTCTGACAATTTAAAAAAGAAGCACTAAGGTATTGCTGTCTTCTTGTGCCAGTGTCTTCTGCATCCCTGTAGAATATTGCGGTTTGACTTTTTTCTGTCCTTGTACACAGTTGAAAGCAAGATGAACCTTTATTTTCAGTTTCACTGCCTGTAATTGTTTGAAAAGAGGTGACTTAGCCATTATGAGCACACTGCTCCCCCACACTTCCAATGTAAAGGAATTATCATAGAATTGTTTGAGTTGGAAGGGACCTCTAAAGGCCATCCAGTCCAACTGCCCTGCAGTGCACAGGGACACCTACAGCTGGGTCAGGTTGCTCAGAGCCCTGTCCAGCCTGACGTTGAAGGTCTCTAGGGATGGGGCATCCGCTACCTCTCTGGGCAACCTGTGCCAGTGCTTCACCATCCTTATTGTAAAAAACTTTACTCTGGGAAATTTGAAACATCCATCTTTTAGGTGAAGAGGAATACTACTAGCCTGGCTTGTACTGGGCTAACTTTGGTTAATTTCCTTCGCAGAAGTTTTTGTGCTATGCCGTTGCTTCATGTGACCATATCTCTTTCTTCTTGCCCCAAATCCTAGGGAGCTGGCCCGTGAAAAGGTGATGCGGGAAGTCAAGGCATTAGCTAAACTTGAGCATCCAGGTATTGTTCGGTACTTCAACGCGTGGCTGGAAGCTCCACCTGAAAGATGGCAGGAGAAGATGGATGAACAGTGGTTAAAAGATGAAAGGTAACTCATGGGCTTTTAATCAGTTGAGTTTGAGGTTGTACGGCAACAGAATGGGGGAACTGCTGGTGGGTGATCTAGAGACTATGTAGGAAAGAAGTAGTTAGTAACATAGTCTGTCAAAATCTCAGCTCAACAAGCTGCAAATGTGTCACATTTGTGCATGACATTTCTTGATTTCTAGGTCCTCTGTGTTAAGGTTCTTCTTTCAGCTTAGGAAACATCTTGTAAATCTTAATTTAACTTCTGTAATGGGGAATCTCTAGGAAGACGGGAACATTGTTTATTACTGCAATTTGATTTTAAACTTTGGCATCTCTGTCCTCTTTGTTCCTTTCCAAAGCTGTCCTCCTCTTTGTCTTGGTTTTAATAGCTCTGATGCAGTACTTCAGTAGTTCATTTACTTTATTTCAGGATAAATCTGTGAAGGACTATCAGACAGGCAATTTATCAAGCTTGGTAGAAGTAGGTTAAAAATGAAAAATTATAGGAAGGAGCTGGAGGGTTTTAGGAATACAGAAAAAGTTAGTGTTTGTTAGCAACATTTAAAGGTGACTAGGGAAGAATGAGGCCTAATATTCTTCTTACCCATTATTTAGTGGTCTCATAATAACATCTTAACATGCCTAACAATTTTTAGAATACAGGAGATTTTCTATTTCAGGCACTAAATTAATGTTTCACAGCTGTAGTTCTCCCAAGGCACTTTAAGTAGTTGTTGCAATGCATGTTCTAAAGGGCTGAGGTTTTTTTTCGAGCTGAAGATGAGCCTGATTGCACATCAGGAACATAGGCAGTAGAGTTTGTTAACTTATCTCATTCAGGAGATACCTCCTCACTGAGGCAAGAACATTGTGGAAAGTATTGTACTTGCTAAGAAAAAAGGATGCCAAATCCTGGTTATTAGTTATTTCCCACACATGGGTAGTTATTTACTGTTGTGATGTGATACTTTGTTCTCAGAGGAAGTAGTTGTTAAAACTTAATCTTTTGGAAATGCATTTCTTGTCGGATGAAGTTGTGTAATACTGGCCTCTTGTTTTTCTAGCACTGACTGGCCACTCAGTTCTCCCAGTCCAATGGACGTCCCATCGTTTAAGATCAGAACAGAGCCATTTTCTGCAGAGGACCACATTGAAGTTACTGCCACTTTATCAGAGAGGGGGAGGTCTTTCTGTGTGGGAATACCATGTGGTCAGTCTGATTCATCTGAAAGCGAGTTTTCTCCTCTGGAATTTTTTGCTTCAGACAACAGGGACTCGCACCAGTCAGACGATCCACTGTTAAACCTGCAGAACAGTGTCCTTACAGGCCGTGATGCAGAAGACAGTACTATCAACAGTAACGAGTTGGGTAACTCCAAGCTGGATCACTCCCTGGAGGTCTGCCTTCCAGCTGTTCCTGTTGTGCCCTTGAGGGAAGGGACCTCCTCTTCTATTGTGTTTGAGGATTCTGGTTGTGGAAATGTTTCTAGTAAGGAAGATAAAATTGTTTCATGTGATGGAAATCTTTCTGAGGATAAGCCAACAAGTACAAAGGAACCTGGTAACAAGAAATCTTCAGGAAGTCCCCTCTCTGTTTCTCCACCAAGGCCAACAAGTTTAAGCCTGGACCTTTCTAAAAATACTGCAGAAAAAGTCAAGCCCACCTCTCCGAAGGTGTATCTTTACATCCAAATGCAGCTCTGCAGGAAAGAGAACCTTAAAGACTGGATGAGCAGAAGATGCATGATAGAGGAGAGGGAAAGGACAGAGTGCCTGCAGATATTTCTGCAGATCGCTGAAGCAGTTGACTTTCTGCATAGTAAAGGATTAATGCACAGGGATCTCAAGGTTTGTATTCAAAGGGTACTATAGGAAATAGTTTTTGTTATCTCCTGAACGTTCTAAATTCTGATTTTAATTAGTTACCTTACTGGCAGTGTCCAATAGACAAACATTTCCTCATTTACTACAGTGAGATTTTCTTTGGAGCTGTCATAACTTGAATTAGCTGTGCCCTGGTACTGTAAAATTCCTGAAACACATGGACTGACCCAAATGGCCTCACATTGTAGTTGGTCTTCCACTGCATGACTGGTTTGAGCATTAGCAGTTCTGCATTTGACTGCTCCTACTTCAGCAGTGCCAGGCTGTTTAGCTGGGTCAGGTTGTGCTTTAACCTGACAGACCATGTGAGTGTGTGTGTTTGTACATGGGAGTAATACAGCACTGGAGAGAAACCACAGCCTGACTGAGGCTGGAGGCCCCTCTGGTCCCCACTGCCCCAGAAGGGCCACCCTGAGCAGGGTGCCCAGCCCCACACCCAGGTGGCTTTTGGAGATCCCCAAGGAGGAGACCCCACAGTCTCTCTTGTCCCTGTGCCAGCTCCGGCCCCCGCCCAGCAGAGCAGTACTGCCTGGTGGGCAGGGGTTGCTGCTGGACTCTAGGCTGTGCCCAGTGCTCTGGGCCTGGCCCTGGGCACCACTGACCAGAGCCTGGTTTCATCCTCTTACACCTGCCTGCAGGGATTTAGGGATATTGGTGAGCCTCCTCTGCCCCAGCTATCTCAGCCTCCTCATTTCAAATGAAGCAGGTAATTCTGGTATTTTCCCTCTGCTTTCAATAGAAATGCTGCTGAAGAGCAGCAGTCTTACTCTTGGTTAGGGAAAATAGAAGTTAAATAATACTGCTCTGGAATTGAAATGTAAACTGTTCCAGAGCTGAGTTCTCAGTCAGTGCTGACTATGAAGAAGCAGCTTTCTGAAGGTTTCATAACCCTTTAACGTCATGAACAGCCAGTCTGGTAAGGCTGGAAGCAGTGCTGTACAGCATGGGAAAGGTGGTTGTTTTTACTTCAGATATTGAAGATAACCAAAGTCAGGAGTGATTTTTTTTTTTTTTTTTTTTGTACCTTCCTTTCATTTTGCTTCTGAGCCTTAGTTGGTGCTTAATCTTGCTGGAGTTTTAGCCCTGGCAGTGTCAATATTTGTTACCAAGTACCAGAATTCGGTTACAGAGCACAGAAGTTAGGAAATAGCCTTTTGCTTTTGCTGAATGGAGATGCAGTTCCTCTTTGTTTGCTTATTTGAGGAGTCAAATCAGTGGAAACAAAAGATAAAAATACCATCTCAGACATGGCAGTAAAAGGGGATTCAAATTCAGTAACACAAAAACATGTCAGAGTTGGAAAAATACATCAACCTATCCAGGCATTTTCTTTTCCACATCAGCATTAAGCCAAGAAAGTGACAAGAAAAGTAATTTAATCCCTATAATAACATGTTGCTAGACATGTTGGTTAATAACATTTCCTAACAATACTGTCTGTTGTAACTCTGCAGACTCTTCACTGAGTTTGCTGTTCAGTGAAGCATATGTAGATCTTCTTAAAACTGACACACTCTTCAGGTGTTCCAACAAAACTCTACTTGAACTCAAGTTCAATGTTGGCGCTAAATGAACACGAAACTGCAGTTTGTTCACAACTTGAGAAAGCTCTCCCTCAACAAACGTGCCTCAGAAAACTTCCCTCGTGCGTACAGATGTTACGCTTGGATCCTGGAAGTTCATTAACTGTTGGTTGTTAATTTGATCAAAACAGCAGCCAGCACGTTTAATTTCTTTCCTGCCATTCTCAGAAACTTCTTGGAACGGATCGCACCTGATTTTTTGTAATCTGCCCAAGAGATCTGTCGTGCAGCCCCAGCTTTGTGTCAGTGCTAATAAGGAAATAATCTGCACTGCTGTCTTGCCTCTGCTAATAGCTAGCTCTACTGTAGCAGAGGCCAAGAAAATATTTTAAATATTTAAATGAACAGTGCACATTGAGATATATTAATTAGGCTTCTACTAAAGAGAGATACTGTAATGGCAAGACAGCAGGAAGTCAGGCAGGTAAGTGAGTAGGTCACAGGTCCAATTCTTTTGAAGAAAATGAAGTACAGAAACAGAAGCCTGTGTGTCCAGTGATTTTATTCCCAGAATAAGCCACTGGCCATGCTTTGACAGCTCAAAAGAAATTGTGGGTCCTGTCAAATAGGGTATTACAGAGCTGAAAAAATAATCTTAGGTACATTTTTCAGCATTAATTGAATGGACCAGTCTTCTAGGTGTAGCTTATTCATATTTCTGGAAAAATTAAAATTCTTCTGCTAGAAGAATCTAGGAAGAAATTTCTTCTGTGCAAGTGGCAAGACAGCTAGACTAGAGAGTGGCTGAATTCTTCTGATTCAAGTCAAAATTGTTTACATTTACCTGAGGCATCCTCTTTCAGAACATGGTCTTGATGGCTTTTTTTTTGCTGGCAGTTTCTATTAGGAGTCCATTCTCTTCAGTTTGTAGAAACAATGTGTCAGCCCATTCGGAGACAATCTGTTTTCAGCCAGACAAGTACAAGAAATACAACTTCATGTTAAGGAAAGTTTTTCTCCATGAAGCAAAACAGATCTTGTTAACTTCTTGTCTGATTGCAGGAGGAGAGAGGAATGGAGAGAAGGCAATGGGATTCACATCCCCGGTGGGGAAGATTGTGCCTTGAGCATTAAAATTCTGATAAAAATATTTTTGATAACATGTGCATGCAGTCAGAGGGTGGGTATACATCACAGAATCATAGAATATCCCGAGTTGGAAGAGACCAACAGTGCTTCAGGGAGGGCCTGAGGATGCTGTGAGTTTACAGGGAGTATTTTTTTTTTTGTGCACTAAGCGAGCTATGACTCCAAAGGCATGACACTCAGTACTGGAAAACACAGTGGGAGGTAAGAGCTGGCTCAGATGGCAGTTCTTCAGGCAGGATGTGGGTACTGTGGCACTAAGGAGTTAGATGTAACTATTTGCTTACCACCAAGCTGTCAGGGTGTGTTCCTTGCTTTTAAAAGCAAGAAACCTTTTCTTCTGTCTTCTTTCTTACACTGGGTGGGTTTGTTTTGAATGAAAGAAGTGGAATGAACTTCAAAATAGGTCAGCTTTGTAGTCCTTTAATGCTGAGGGAAAACATTGTCCTGTGTCTGCCTGCCTTCTGCTCCAGGGTTTGTCAGGAAAGCATGGACCAGGCTCTCCCAGCTCTGAGAAGCCTGCCCAGCACCCCCTGCTTCTTTACCAGCTGTGGGCCGTTTCCCTGTGCATCATCCTGCAGTGCTGCTGCTTCCCCCTTGCAGGAGGAGTCTCTTCTTTCCCCAGAATCATGTGTCTCTTATCTGTAAGCCAGGTGGAGCAGCCATATTTCAAAGAAATAATCATTCATTTGGCATATGAAGGCAGGCAAAGCCACATTGTCACCATTGCTGCTGTTCAGAATTGTGAAGTTCTCAAGCTTCAAACAACAATTAAAAAAAAAAAATCCATTACACAAACGGTTATTCCCACAGTTAAACTATGCAATGGCAACTGAAAAGCAGACCTTGTTCCCAGGTTTCCAGCTTATCTATAAGATGAGATGGCGTTCCACGTGATGATTAGTAATATTGCAAAAGAGTTTAGCACTCAGAGATTGGAATTACAAAAAAAAAAGTTAGAATTCCAGCACATGATGTGAATTTGCCATGTGTTGGGAGAGTTGGATAACTTACCTGTGCTGTTCCCTACACCTGTTGACTTTTCTGTACGTTACCCATCAGGTCTCTGTAGTGCCAGCAGTCCTCTGCTGGCAGACAAAGGAGCAGTCTGAATTTCAGGAAGGTAGCCTGGTTAATGCAGGGGTAGTTCCTTTCTCCTGAAGAGCTGAGGCCCTTGGCTGGCTCCACTGATGCGATGTTAATGAGCATTTTTAGACTTGACAGTGTGGATTCTACAAATCAGAGCAAAGTGTCGTATCTAGCGAAAAACAGACTTGTTTAACTTTTTCCGCCTGTTTGTTTTCTCAGCCTTCCAATATCTTTTTCACAATGGATGATGTGGTGAAGGTTGGGGACTTCGGACTGGTGACTGCTATGGATCAAGATGAGGAGGAGGAATCGGTACTTACCCCGATGCCAGCCTATGCCAGGCACACAGGACAAGTAGGGACCAAACTCTACATGAGCCCAGAACAGGTTTGTGCTCTCTACTCTAAAGCTGTTTCTGGCACCACCTGGAAGACACTTGAGTTCCTGGGAGTTCCAGGATCAGGCAGTCTTTCTTGTAAGCAACCTGATTACAACAGTTTACATTTTCTCATCAAAGCTGAGTTTTGAACTAAACTGAACTTCAGAATAAATAACTTGAACATAAGAAAAAAAAGTGGCTAATGGTCTGTACTTAGATGCATTGAATTATCTTCTCTTAACATATTAGACTATGTAATGTTCAAGTTAACTAAGGACACCGGAGGTGTAAGTTGAAATATTTTGCTTTGTGGTTAGGTCTGCAAAAGGGAGCTGGTGATCAGGAGTTAGTTCACCCATGCTCCCTTGAAAAAGTTTGATGTGCCCAAGGGCTGTTAGTTAGTACCTGCCCTGTAGTTGTCAGCTCTGCACGGAGCTGATCACTTCCTCGTGTTGAAAGGGGGGTGATTACATTGTGCTTCATTCCCTACAGTGACCAGATTGGCTGACCTATACTTTAATTCTGGATTTTCAGATTTGTGGGAACACCTATTCGCACAAGGTGGATATCTTTTCTTTGGGACTGATCCTCTTCGAGCTGCTTTACCCTTTCAGTACACAGATGGAGAGAGTCAAGGTAGGTATGGTACAGCACCAAGGATTATCCTCAGTTTGGTCATTTCCTTAAAAGAATTGTTGCTTCGTAAGACACATGCAAGAGGTTCTTCTCAGCTTTGAAAAGGTGTTGGAATTAGAAACACAGTGTCGTTATCAGCCTTGTCCAGAGTCCCTGCGTCACTGGAAATTAATTGCAGTCTTCCTTGTGTGCAACTGAACTGAAGCTGTGACTTCTTTACAAAGCTCCTCTGTCACGCCAAGAGAATCTGTTGAACTAGGACATCCAAGCTCTCAAGCAACAAACAAATGTGATGCAAGCCTACCAGCTCATTTTTTGTTCATGAATTGGAGCCATGCTGTGCATTTTTACTAGTTCTTCTTTTTGCATCTGCAGTGCTTTTTTTTTTTTTTAACACAAAACAGTGAAAAATTGTTGTCCCTCTTCTGATAATAAAATCTTAGTAGTGAGTCTCGCTCAGTGTTCCCAGTAACAGATGACTTTCATTGCATCAAATGTAAATTTGGGAGGTTTGATGCATCTTGCCTGCTGTTAAGATGCAGGAGATGCATCTTTCTCAGGAAGAAGTTGATGGAGGAGAACAGGGGCTACAGCCAGGGAGGTACTTCCTCTTGTACATGGTGACCAATGACCTGTGCAGGAAAGAGACAGACATTATGACCTGTATTCATCATCAGAATGCTTGGTGGTTCGAAATGCTCCTGTGAAGGTGGATTGTTTTCAGCAGAGGCATAAGGACATTGAACCACACCATGAATGCAGCCTGACCAAACGCTTCACGTATGCTGATGTTGCTTCACCTGGACTGAGATTTTCTATTTTTCTTAATGATACAGGAGAGCATAGTCCAGAGGAGGGATGGCAGTGCTTAATTTGAACACCTTGCACTAAAACCAGTTTGAGTTTCCCTAAATTAAAATTAGGTTTACTGAGACACATACCCAATAAACACCTATCCTTGATCCTTAAGATCTCCTTTAGGAGTGGTACAAGCTTTGCCCTTCCAGTTTCTGTCCTGAGTATAGCAGCAAAACAAGTAATCAAGGTGAATCCTAAATGGCATCTAACTCAGGACCCCATGAATTCTGATTCTTAGAGGGTAAAGAGATTGCCCTAACTTTCCTTGATTTTTCACTCCTTTTGATAAAATCAAAAAGAACCTCCAGCCATTTATTGCCAGTCCTGGCGCTTAGCATCTTTAATAGATGCTTCCAAATTGTTTCACTGATGCTTTCCAAGGTCTACCACTAGGTGGTGAAGTAAAGAATACTCTGACCAAGGAGCCCAGTAAATCCTAGGAGTCAGTGACCAAGGGCTGAAAGATCCCCAGAGGTGGAATGTGAGACCTGCCTCTGTCTCAGGCTGTTAGCGGGTGGTCTGTGGCAATGCCATTTATTTGCAAATTAGATGTTTGAAAACAGATCGCTAAATGCAGACTGACTTGGCCGAGAAAAGCAGTTTGTTGAAGCAGTCTATCGTCATAAAACTCAGTTCCCTTGAACAGGGATTTGAGTGTTGCCCATCACTATTAACTGGTTAGTTTGTACCTCCAGTGGAGTAATAGTGCATTTAATTTAACTTCAGAATTCATGTATTTTGTGCTCCAAAAAGGGAGATATCTATGTTAAAATAAGTGCTACATGCCACCCGACTGTACTGACAAGATGCTAAAGGAGGTGGTAGGTTGCTGGAAATTGTATGATTTACATTCATAAGGCAGCCTGCTCGAATAACTGTGGGGGAAATCCTGTCACTAGGTGGAGCCAACGTGCTCGTTAAGGAAGGAGCAGGGACAGACCTGGGTTGTCTTGCAAAGATGCACAAGTACACAACTTGAAATGCTTTCGAAACTGCTGGTAAATCTGTTAGCCCATGAACACTGAGCAGAGGCTGGTGCTCGCGTTCCAGTTATTCTTCCAGTGTCTTAATACTGGTGGAGGTGATCTTAGGGATTACGAGTGGTGCAGAGTGCTTTATTGAACCAGAGTGAAAATTTCTGTATGTGGATGATTTAAACTGCAGAGATCAGAATTCCTGTAACATGATTTCCAGCACAGGCTGTGTGCCTGAGGAGGAAGCAACTTGCCCATTTAGGTATGGTGTGATTTTAGCCTCTAAAGCAATACTCTAAATAAAAGTGGTGTTTTTTTTCCATCAGGCTGATTTGTTTGCATAGCTTGCATATTTTTGAAAAATGAGAGTAATCATGTTGAATGGTATTTTTGAAAAGTTGCATGTTTTTCTTTTTATTTTTGCAGACCCTGAGTGATGTTAGAAATTTGAACTTTCCGCCGTTGTTCACTCAGAAATACGCACAAGAAGTAAGTACATCTCATGCTAGTAACTGTAGCTTTTTTTCTTGTCTTTCCAATTGTTTTTGCAAGTAAAAATGGAAGAAGAAAGAAGCAAAACAAAACTACCAAACCCACCAACTTCTGCATTAAAACACATTTCTCTGTCCATGGGCTTTACTATGTTTTAAAGATAGAATAAATAATGTGGATGCTGATATTTCTGTCACAGGGCTTATCTCCATTATTTGGCTGCCTTCTGTAACACAGTGTCATTCATGTTGCATACGCCTGTCATGAGTTCTTGCAACAAACCCATATCCACAAAGAGATTGTGCAAAGTTCTAGATAGGCACAGGAAGCGGAGACAACACGGTAGCATGAGGTAGCATCATGGCTGTATGGGATCTAGCTCCAGGAACTGGATCCCTCAGGTAGGAAACCATATACAGAAATTAGTCATATCCTTAAAATTCTGCAGTTTAAGATGAGGAGGTGATGTGCAAAAGCTCTCCAGTGAAAAGATGCTTTTGGGTTTTGGTGGCAGCTTCAAGGCAAGTAACTAGATGAGACCTGCCTTTCTGGCTTTACAGCTGCTGGCTGACTGGGTGAATGTGATATGCTGTGCCCAGCTGGAACAGGACATTTTGTTTTGCACTCTGGAAAATATTCGTTTCAAGTAATTCTGATTAAATTTGAAACAGATCTCCAGACTATCTGTGTATTTAAAGGAAAGCCTCTAACCCACCATGGAAAATTACTGCATCGCTTTACACATGGTGGCTTAAACATGAAGCAAAAAATTACTCAGAAATCACATTTAATATATTTGCAAAATCTTATGATTCCAAATAACATAAAGGTTTTATAAATCTATTGAATCTTGGGACAGATTTGATTTGCCAGATTGATTGTAGTCCTTGGTAGCAAAGATAATGTAAGGAATACACCGTGATAGATCTTCAAACATTTAAATCACTCCTAACCACTGTGCTGACGTACCAATACCCGAATAACTAAGAAAGCAGCTAGGGACATTTTCCACTCGTTCATATGGACACAAGCTCAGAACATGAAATAAGAATGAATTGATGGACTGGTTCATGCAGCGCATCTCGTGTTTCCTTTTAGTACATCATGGTGAAGGACATGCTCTCTCCAAGTCCTACTGAACGACCAGAGGCTGCAGCAATCATAGAAAACCCTGTCTTTGAAGACCTGGAACTCCCAGCAAAACCAGTGCTGAGGCAGAGGTCACGGACAATGAGTTTGTCAGGAAGTAAGCATTCACGACAACCAAGCAAATAATTATCCTCAGGATCACTTCTTCCACTCAGCAGGTTTTAAAGGGATTGTTCAGCAGAAGGATCCTGTGATGCAGAATGTCTGTCTTGGAAGAGTTTACTTAAACATTTTTGCCATAGCTAATGTTTAAGACATATTGGACAGATTTTTGTTTACTCCAACAGCCATCAAAAGCCAATAGCCACACTCTTCACATTCCATTTTCTTTCCTTTGACTCTCCTAGGCGGATGGGTCCAGCTCCTGTGCTTACCAATGTTGTGCTCCCTTGTCTTTTTTGGGGGGTTGTTGGGTTTGGGTTTGGTTTTTTTTGGTGTTTTTTTTTTTTTTTGAAGCTTGTAAATGTCAGCTTGCTGGGTAAGTGAGAGATCTGTAATGTGTAAATAGAATTAAAATACTGTATTTTTATAGAGCAGATTACAGTCTCTAAGCCTAGTGAGTGTATATCTGAATCACTTGCTCTTCGGTGAAATGAAGATTTTGGGGGGAAAAAAAAAATACAGAACTGACTCCATTTTTGTCCCTGGTGGGTAAACTGGGAATCTGCACTATTTTTAAAGCAAAAAAAATTACCACAACTGTACATACTGTCACTCTCCATAGCTAGTCTTTAGGGGAAATTTTTTCATATTTCTGCACTATAGTAGGTCTTAGAGAATGTTATTTTATACAGATAAACCTGTAGGGAAGGAAAAGGAGCTTTTTGCCATTACAAGAGGGCTTATAGGCAATGGTTGGAAGAGCCATAGTAAAAATTACGTACGAAAATGTTGTGATTCTGACAATTTAAACCTAATGAAGTCATGTGTCGTATGTAATCTTGTAGATTTGTACCTTTTTAAAACAAATCAACTGGTAAGCATTTGTGTAATCTGCTAATTTAACTGCCTAATGCCATGCTTTTATTTCTCATTGTAAATATGTTAATTTTTATTTATAAAATACAGAATCAATCCATTTGGGTTGGTGGTGTACAGAATGCACTTACTATAATTGTTGAGTGCATTAATTCTGACTTATTTCAAGTCTAAATGATTTAATAAACTTTTTTATTTAAAATAGTAGCAGTTGCTTCTGTTCAAAACCTGCATCTGTGCCTGTCCAAATCTTATAGATTTTTAGCTGTATTTCCAAGATTTTGCCTGTTATAAATGCATGGTTAAATGGATGCATTTGGAGCCTTGGGTGCTTCTCTAGATCCCCTACACATCAGTGAGTACAGACAGAGCAGGAAGCAGGGAATGGAGTAGCTCTCAACTTGGTGCGTGTCTGCGCTAGATTTAAGTATTGCTTATTCTAGGGGCCCTTCAGGCTTTGACCAAGAAAATCTTTTCCCCAGGCAAAGAGTTTTTTCTCTGAACTGAGGGGTTACCTGCTAGCACTCACTCCCCTGCCTCTGGCAGCTCTGCTCCCTGCCCCACTGGGGAGAAGGGGGCACTGTGTTACAACCATCCATCTGGGCTTCAAAAACCCCATCAGCCCCAGGACTTTGCCAGCTCTTCAGAACCAGGCAACCCCGACAGGTGCACTTCTAGTGTTGTTTTCCACCTTTAAATCAGTTTATCTATACCACACTTCTCTGTTCCTTCTGCCAGGATGCTTTTCTTCAGTCAGCTCAGACCAAACGGTCAACCATGACTGAAAAAGCAAAGGCCTGGCGTTAATACGTGTGTGTTCTATGCTTGTAAGATGGAACGGAAAGCAATGAAGGCAGGATTTTCTGAGCTCTATACAGACAACATCAGCAGATTTCCATCCTGTGAGATCCCAGTCCGCAGTGGCCAAGCTACAGCCCTGTTGGCAGGACCACCTGATCAAAATGGAGTGGGTAGCAGGAACAAGAATCCTGCTGCCTCCTCTTTTGTGCCCATTTGACCAGAAAAAGGACAGTATGGTGTGGTTATTCTCCTTACCATTATGTGCATTTATTGCAGCTGATGGAGCTGGGTGCCCTAATCCACTTCATGAAGCATCATCTGACAGGAGTACGTACCAGTGCTGCAACTCCAGGTTAGGGCTGTTCCTTCTTGGCAGGAAGATTCTTGTAGCAGTTCTTCAGTAGCTGAGCAGTTCCAGGCAGTAGCTATGTGCTTTTTGCTACACCTCTGAGTGAGAAGAACAGAAGGATTCAGGACTTTGACTAACCCCTTTTTTAATTAGCAATTTTAGCACTGTGTTACCCTGGGTATCTTTCTGCTGTGTGCACTCTGCAAAACCTGAGACTGCTGGGAAGCAAAGAGTAGCCACAAGGTCAGTGCACACAGAGTATTTCTTTGCCTGCTGCTGAACCAATCTTCCACTGCCAAAGGCCAAGTCTGAAATGGGAAAGCTCTAAACTTCTCTTATTCCAAAAGCAAGCAACAGAGCTGTGCAGACAGCCCAGACTGCAGAGAACATGCAGCATGTGCTGCCTTTAATGAAGAGCAACCTCTGCTCTCCGGCCACATCCTTCCTGCCAGCTCCCATTCACAGAATGACACAAGTGCACTTATTAAAACCAGTCAAGTCTGTAACGTAAACGGCAAGATGAGAGATGCAGTTGCTGGATCAGAAAGTAGTACTGTCCCTGCTTGAGCTGTGGGAGATCACCAGCATGTACTTGGAGTAAAACAAGTTCACATTATCGTATTATTTTCTCCAGCATGAAGATTGAATTTGTCCTAGGAAATTAAAGAACAAATAATAAGCCAGGAAGGAATTAGTTCCATTAGCTATAATAACAAATAGTTCTTTCTTAATAAAACTCTGGAAGAGGAAGAAATGTATTTTTGCCATGTGCCCCAGCTGTGATCTTCTAGTCCCTCCTTGCCCTATTTTCCAGCCATTTCTCTTCCCATTAGGATGTGCTCTTGCACTTTCTTATACCACCACTTCCAGCAAACAGATCTGAACCCCTACTGCTTGGGCTTGCCCTTCAGGGCACCGTTGGGCACTGGCACCGTAATGCCATATTCTAGGTCTGGGGCAGTCTTGGAGAAGGTGGCTATGGAAACCATGTCTTCCCCGATGTCCACCTGAGACCTGTGCCTGCAGATGAGCAGCTTCTTCAGGGCCCGCTGGAAGTCCCGGTTGAGGAAAGCGTAGAGCATTGGGTTGATGGTGGAGTTGCAATACCCTAACCAAGTGATGACCTTGAAGGTGTCAACCAGGACCGTGCTCGTGGAGCCGGTGCCTCTGGCAGCGAGCCACACATTCAGCACAAAGTAGGGCAGCCAGCACAGCACGAAGACAGAAATGATGATGCTAATGGTCCGTGTGGCCTTGTTCTCCAGCTGCAGGTGGTTCTGCCGCTTGCTGTTGGGGTGGTAGTGGATCTCCAGGGTCTGAGACATGATACGGGTGGCCTTGAGCCGGGAAGCGCGGTAGATGAAGAAATACATGCTGCACATAACCATGAAGGGGACGAAAAACGCGAGAGCAGAAGCTACGATGGCGAAAATCCAGTTGGTGACGAAGATGCACTCTCTGCCTGCATCAAAATCCACCCCGGGGATCTCATTCCAGCCCTGCATGACAGGAAGGAAGGAAATGAGGGAGGAGTACACCCAGACTGTGCAGGTCATCACAACGCATCTGCCAAAGGAAAGAGATGGGGAGGGGAGAGAGGGTCAGCGTTATTCTGGGTTGAGAACATCCAGTGCAATTCAGTCCCCATGGTAACCTGAGCGGGATATCACTGCTCAACAGTCCCAAAGGGCTTTGAGAAGCCGCTGAGCGTAGAAGAAGATGGGGTTCACTAAGTCCATACGTGAACAACTCTAATGACTGGCTACTTGGATCTGTCGCTTACGGAATTGGGATCAGTGTAAGGGATGCTCAGAGTTGGCTGAAAAAGCAGAAGAATGGTTTTACAGATAAATTTTAATATTTTAAACCCTAGTATGTAGATTTCTCTGATTACTTTAAGTGTCAGTATCCAGCCATTGTCTTACTCTCTGAGCATCCTGTCTGCAGGAGGGATGGAGCTGCTGGACATTCCCAAAATGAGCCCACCCTGCCCAGCATCCTGCACTTGCAGCATCCTCTCTGCCCACCCACATACAACCTCTCCCACCCTGCAGTCCTCATTTCAACGTTTCAAATGACACGTTGACGGGAGCAGAATTCTGTAGAAGTTTAAATGGTGCAAAGCTCCTTTTATCACTTTTTCTGACTGGGGGCAGAAAATGCCAATAGCTTATTTGGTCCCTATTCATTATAGGCCACGGCCAAGTGAAAGTTTGGAGGGATTTGGAATGAGGAGCAGCTACACCCACCTGCCACGGGACATCCTTCTGGAATAGTTGTATGGGGTCACCACGGAGCAGTATCTGTCCAAGCTGATAAAGCACAGAGTGACAATGGACGCGGTGCAGAACATGACGTCAAAGGAGATCCAGACCTTGCAGAACAGCTTCCCAAACAGCCACATCCCCGTCACCTCGTAAATGATGCTGCGAGAGGAAACGGGGAGGAACCAAAGCTAGAAAGGCTGACCTAACGTACTTCAAGGTCCCACTGAAGTAACATCCTATTTTAACATGAGGTACTCAAGAGGAGTGTGCAGTGAAGTGAAGCTCTGTTGGACACCAGAGGTTCACCCTCCAAATGCAATCCAAGGCACTAATCCATGCGTGGAGCATGGCTGAGGAAGACCAAACCCATGCTTCTTGCTTGCACTCTGTTATAAGCAGGTGCCGTGATAGAGGTGTTTTGTCCCCAGAGCTTCCCAAATTTACATCTGCACAGCTTTGTTTATCACAGCTTTTTCCAGTGCCCTATGAATCACTGAGTTTCATGAATCCTCCCCAGGTCCTAAGGTGTGGAAGGTGCTCCCTCCTCCAAGAAGCTCACTTTTCATCTGGCCTTATGCTTCAGCACTGAAGGATTGCAACCCTTGGGTTAAAAAAACAGATCCTAGGAGGAAGCCTATGTGGCTCACAAATGCCTCAGCAAGGGAAATACACTAGCAAAAAGGCATTATGCCAAGATTATTCCCAACAAAGTCAGAGCTGTAAGAAGTGAGCAGCAAGGGAAAGAACATATGGCAGCTGTAGGAAAGCTGATGCATGCTCCTATAGCATCCAACTCCATGCTGTTTGCTTCCTTTCTTTCACCAGCTTTCTGAAGCTCCAGGAGTGCTGCTGAAATAACCATTGTGCGCGAATTTGATGCAGAAGGCTGAGTAACAACCTGCTCCTGCAAAGCTTTAGTTATCCTGTAGCTTCACAGCTCTATGGTCAAGTACAGTGGAGGCAGAGTCGCTGCTCTGCAGTGCCCTTAGGTGGGCTCTGCTGTCTGGCATGGGGAAGAAAAGCCAACTGGATGGCAGGAGCTAGAAGCCAAGGCCTGCTCTGCATTTAATTAGCAACAGTTCATTAAAACCACTAGTAAAGGTTGTTGTGGAGCACAACTGCTGTAAGTGCATCAGCAGTGTACAGTGCTGCTGAAGGGCTCCAGCCCTTGGCAGCATTTTGTTACATGGGATGCTACAGGAAAATTCCTCCAACATGCAGCAGAATCTACCCCCGCCCCCTGACCATGAGCCATACAAATCTCCTGGTGAAGTCCCTACCCTCATTCCTGCTGACTTCAATAGGCAGGAGCAGGTTAGGCCATCGCAGAGCAAGGCTGCAGCCCAAACCCCTGGGGCAGATATTTGTAGCACCAGGTGGAGGGGAGGACAGGCGAGTGCAGATGGATGACTTCAGAACCAGAATCTAAAAATTCACACTGTTCAGAACTGAAATTGGTAGCAATATGTTTATAGGGCACCATTAACTGCTTTATTCTCACCTCAGTATAAACTACTAACTCAGTTTGTAATTTTGTGTCGGGAAAATAACTTTCAGTGCCAAATTCAAAAGCATAGGCAGCCCCATGAGAACTAAAGCACGACATGGGAAAATAGACTTCAGCTTCTTCATACAGCTCCAAGAGCACCGAATGCAGCGCAGCCACGCACTTCACACAGGCCTGTGGCCGCTCTGCAGCACGAGAGAGCAGATCCCACAAGTAAACTGGTTTGGGGACTTATTTCATAGGATCATAGAACCATCTAGGCTGGAAAAGAGCTTCAAGATCACCAAAACCAGCAGTAAAGCATGTCCCTCATGCCACATCCACACGTCTCTTAAATACCTCCAGGGATGGGGACTCCACCACTTCCTTCATTAAAGACAGGGAGAGCATGAATTACCCACCTCTGCTAAAACAAAATCCTTACTCTCATACAGAGAGAGGGGGGATGGCCTTTGTCCCCATGCCAACACTGACAGCTATCAAATTTGCGATGATAATACGGGCAAAACAATTCCCCAGATGCAGGGAGTCGCGTTTGATACCCCACCGCACACCGCAATGTTTCCAGTCTGTTTATGCAGGAAAATGATTTATTTCACCAGGCTGCCAACCTTCCCCACAAACGCCACTGTTACGTTGCCTGAGCCAGAAGGAACAATCAAAATTCCATGTTTCACCAAGAATATGAAAAACAACATCTTTGCAATGGCATTTCAGCTCCAGCAATCTGAAATCATTCATTTTCTTACACTAGGATGGATTGTTTTTACTTCTCCTTCCCACTTCTAGAAAATAAAAAGATAAACTGAAAGCAGTATAAAGCCAGCAGCACAGAATTTAACTTCACTGATTTCAAGACTGGGAAAGATGAGGGGAAAATATCCTCCTTGGTTTGCTCTGCCTTTGAAATGTTAGCAGCTCCTGTGAAGCCACCGTGGTTAATACTGACGTAACGCTGCCTGTCCCCACCTCACAACCTCCAAACACTGGGAACCTGCAAAAACGTTCAGCAACTGTGCTGGTCCCGCACGCAACGCAGAGCTAGTCCTGGAGGAAGACTGCCTCCATCACCCTGCCGCCACCTGAAAGCTGGGCTTCTGGAGAGAGCAGGGGCCAGGGCCCCTCCGTAGCCAAACGTCCCTCCACGCGTTACAAAGGGAACCTCGCCAGCAGGTTGGGGTTGGGAAACTGAGGCACAACAACACCTGTGGTCACCGAGCCGTAGTTCAGCTCTTAGGAGAGCTTAGCCCAGCGGAGCACTTCTTACCTGAATGGCATGACCAGGCAGGCCACGAGGAAGTCTGCCATGGCCAAGGACATGATAAACATATAGGTGACAGTCCGCAGCCTCTTCTCCACCACCGGGCAGATGAAGACTACTGTGTTTCCCAGGAGGGTGACCAAGTCGATAAGGGTGAGTATCAGGCCGATGGCCACCTGCGGGAGGCCGACCCCTGCCCAGCCGCCACCTCCTTTCACAAAGGATGATGCAGCAGAGGAGAAATTAGACAGCCGAGATTCATTTTTGTCTGTCAGCATCTTCCCACTGTTAAAATCTGAAAGAGAGAAAAAGGGAATAGAAATAAAACTTCAATGCACAATGAAAGGAAGTACAGAAAGCATGTTTACGTTCTGTTGGCTTCAAGAGAATTCACACACCGTGCTGCAGCTGTGCCATCACTGTCCCATGGTTACCAGTCCATCGTGGTTCAGAAGTGTCTGATACCAGTCAGGGTAAGCGTGCAGTGCTGGACGGAGTTCTTCGTGGCAATTAAAAGCTCTGCTGTGAATGACAAGGGTGTTATCAGCACAAGCAGATACAAGGCATAAAAAACAGAAAAGTGCTGAGAGCAGAGAGAGGACAAGCAAGCAACTGAAATCCAAAATTAAAGCAGCTCTGCTTAATCCCACCTAGCAGCATGCCACATTCTCATGATCATCTTTGCTACCCACAGACCAGGTGAGACAGCTTCCCCGAGCTGGTTGCTTTCACAACCCACAGGTCAGTGACCACTCTGCCCTGGATTGTCCTGTCAGTATTTTAGGCCTTCAATGCACGAGATTTTTCCTGCAGATAGGGAACAGTGGGCAGCTCCATCCCATGGTCCGAATGGCATCCAAAGCTGCCAGAAGCCACACTGGGAGCTTAGGTCAGGTCAGTAGTTTAGGGGGCTCGGGTGCAGCAGTGACCCAAGGCTTGTTTCCTCTCTGTGCCCAGCTGGGAGAGGCTGCTCCCAGCTTCTCAGCAGGTCAGAACAGATGTCCACACAGCCTAAGATACCACTGATGGGCTCTGTAAAGGCTGCCACATTCCCCAGGACCCTCATCATCTCTTGGTCAGGATGGAGAGCCCTCAGCGACTTGCTCATTCTTCATACAGAAGCAATTTCAGGCTCCTGGACACCCCTGCAGCTAAGACTGTGATGGACATAATCTCCAAACAATTTCCAAGAATAAAGCACTGTGGATTTATATAACGGCATAATGATGTCCTCTGTTGTGTCCCTGATTCCTTTTCACTGCAACTCCTAATGTTGCTTGCTGCTTTTGATTGGCACTTAGCACCAAGCTGACCTTTCCGCTATCTAAAGATCTCCGTCCTGAACAGTAATGCTCAGCTCAGAGCCCACTGCTGGAGGTACAAAGGCAGCATGAAACCAGGAAAGGAAGTTCCCTCCCTTTCACCATCCCCAGAGTCCATCACTTCACAGCTACGTGTCTTCTCCCATTCTAATGCTCACTTACTGAGCCTCATAAAAGCTTTTCTGCCGCTCTTTAGGTCAGGCCTTGTCCTTCCTTCCCCGATTAAACTTTGTCTCCCCTGCACGTATCACCACATCACTGTTCATCAATTTTTCCAGTTTGTTAGGGGTGTATTGACTCCACAACCCTGTCAACATAAGGAGAGGAAAACACCTCCTGTCCTGAGCTGGGACTTTTCCAAGTGAAAATCTAACAGCAAGCTGCTTAATGCAGGATACATCTGGGAGCACAACACGATTCTCAAATAGCAGCGACAAACCTGTCCGCACTCACGAAACAAAAAAACTTTTTTTTTTTTTTTTTTGGTATGACAGACTGAAAATAAGGACAGACTGAAATCAGACCCTCCTCATCTGAGCACCTACGCCATTTCTCCAACAAGAAATGCTCAGCAAAAAGAAGGGGCGACAGATGCTTGAAACTTCAGGTTTGGATTCAGCGTGCAGACAACAGGGCCCTGCTGCTCCTGGCTCCATTTCAAGCATCCCCACGCAGAGTCCCTGGAAATGTATCTGCACGTTGCGTTACAGGCAAGCCAGGAACATGCTCCTTTCTTGCTAAGAAATGCTACTCCCGAGCCACCTGGGGGAAAGTATACATGCAGGAAAGTAGGGGATGATGCAGTCTTAAAACATCTGTGGAAATCTTCGGGACAAAACAAGATGTGCCACCCTTCCAAGGGATGTACTTTCACAAAGTAAGGATTACAATAATAGTATTTAAATTCTTGTATGAGCCGCAGCAGCTCTTATGGTTATGCTGCTGATGTAGCACAGTGTCTTTGACACCGGTCTGCCAACCTTTCCTGTAAGGAGCCCTCTGAAATCACTGGCTGCACCACGCTGTGGGATCAGCCCAGGTGTCGTGCGGGCCTCAGGTGCCTCAGGGCTTGCATTGCTCTTATTTGGACATTACAGTTCTCCTTCCCTTCAAAAATCATGGGATGGATTCAGCTTGCAGTCTGCCTGAGAGAAGACTAGAAGCAACTCCGTCATTTCAGCACTTTTCCTCTAATATACAGAAAGTTTGGTGGAATTTATTCATCAAACAAATCCCAAGTGAAAGGTTAATTTCATCACTCACCAGTACCTTTTGATGGAAAAGGAGGAAAAAAAAGCTCAAGGCTGACCACTCTCCAAAATCTGAGAGGAACTGTGAAAAATGGAAATAGATTTGCTGCCAGACTCTGCTCATCTGCTAAACCAAGTAAAAGCCAGCACAGGGCAACACTGAGCTGTGCCTGCCCCAGGACCTCTGCTGGGAGCTGAGGCCACGTCAGGAGTTTTGAGCAGTGCATTGCTGTGCAAGGCTGGCGAGAAAGGAGGAGGAGACCCCCAGGGGGTGCTCCCACCACAGAAGCACAGAATATCCCAATTGGAACAAACCCACAAGGATAAGTGAGTCCAGTTCCTGGCATGCAAAATATGCACTCCAGGAGGCCATGCCAGCAAGCACGCCTCTGCACCCTCTTCCTCCCTTTTCCGCCCGAAGGGCAGCGCTCCTCATGCACAAACGATTTCTTTCCACCCGCAAACCAGCACAGAGTAACTCCAACGAGCCCTCTAACAGCTAACCAGAGCAGGTCTGGAAATCCACCAGAAGCAAGCACGATCCTTACCTTCAAACCTGGCCATCCTTTGCAGCTGGGCGAAGCATCCCAGCAGCAGCACGGAGCAGCAGCGGGGTGCACCTTGCAGGACGCCCTGGTCCCTTCCCTCCCAGCGCCCCGAGACAGGCTGCATGCGAGCATCACCTGCTCCACCACCGTGCAGCAAATCTGCATCAGGAGACAGCACAGCCCTCTGCTGCTTGAGATCTCCCCCACACCAGCAGCGTGCACTTCTCTGCAGTAAAAGGAAGTCTGTTGCACTTCTGCGAGGAGCTGGCACAGGTAGAGGCACGATCGCAGCAGTAAAACTCAGGGCAAAGCTAAACAGCTAAATGCTGGGGGTGCCTACTGGTATTACGGGGGCTGGGGGGAAAGCCCCAAGCCCCGCGGCGCAAACCCCAGCCCCAGGGCTGCAAACCTCCAAGACCTGGGCTGCGCAAAACCCCACGCTGCCAACACCCCCACGCCCGGCATGCAAACCCACAACCCCGCGACGCAAAACCCCACGTCCCGGGGCCGCAAAAACCCCAACCCCCGTTGCTGCAAATCCCCACCCCATCCCCTGAGGCGCAAGCCCCCAGCACCCGGGGGTGCAAAACCCCAAACCCCGTGTAGAGCCCCCAGCAGGGAGAGCTCCGGGGGGC
>VXAV01004673.1:490919-533653 GCA_013399715.1 Alectura lathami
CCAATGCTCTGTAAAAATAGCAGGTTTGAGGGCTCCTGCTAAGTAAAATATAGTGGGTTTGGGCCCCTCCTGTGCAAAAACTGTGTTTTGTTGTTGTTGTTGTTGCTGTTGTTTTGTTTTGCCCCTGCTGTGTAAAATGAGTAGGGTGTTGTTGTTGTTTTGCTTGTTTGTTTGTTTGGAGGGGGGATTGCATCGGGAGGGCTGTCAGTAGTAAAGGCTTGCAGTTCTTCAAGCATAATAGCACCGATCCCAAAAACTGACCAAAAAAAAAAAAAAGGATAACAATAAGAGGGGGAGGAAAGGGGTTTGGACAGAGTGCTGCAAATGCTTTGTCAGCCACTTGGAGTAATGTCACTTCTGATCGATATCACCTGCTGGCATGTCACAAGCCATCAAAAAACATGGCACAATTTAGCATTTATTGGAATTTATAGAATATTGTAAAGCAGGAAAACTCTCATAATGGGTTGTTGGGGGCTTGCTCTTGCATTATTATGTGCCAGGCTACCTGGGAAGGGGAGAGTCAGGAGAAATAGAATTTAATTGACTTCCTCATCTTGGCAACAAAAATTCAAATCAGAAATGTACGCTCCAGAGGCTTCTGCACATCGAAAGCAGCCAGACCTCAGAATACCTCAATAGTGGTAAGCTGCGTTCATGCAGACACAGAGGTGCAGCTGAAGGTAGAGTGCAACAAACCTCCTGGATTTGCCAAATAAGAGGGTACAGGGTGTGGAATACCCAGGAGTGATTTGTGGCATCATTTGGCCTTGATACCAACCTGGAAAGTGTTGGCAAAACCCCTGTGACGGGGAAGCTGTTCTGAAGATGATCTCAGATGAACATGTGAAGTTGCCAAGTGTCAGGATGCAAGAAAACGCTTTCCTGGGTGGGTTTTAGACATCAAGGCTTCGGCAGTGAGGGTACTGCCATGGCATATGGTAATCCATCACACACAGACATCTGCCAAAGACACAGAAAATAACAGATTAAAAAAAAAATGTAAATCACATGAGACTGGATAAATAGCCCCGCAGGAATGTCAGAAGTGCTTACTTTCTCTTCCTTTGACTTTTTAGGGAGAGCCTGGCATGATAGCACAGCCCCTTCTTCAGCCTCGCTCTTGGGGCAGCTGCACAAAAGGCAGAAGGAAGAAAGGAGCATTTGCTTTCCTGTCTATCTTGATTTAGCCAGGTGTGAAGCTGCACAGTCATCTCCACTGTAAAATAACTCTGTAATAACTTGGCTGGCTGACAGGGCTTCTGAACCAAAGCCACCGCAGACGCTCACTAACCACGGTTTGTCTGGCAGCCCTGCAGCCCAGAGGCAGCTCTGGGATGTGCTCTCTGTCAGGCTGCATTGCTGTCCTGTGCTTGATTTCTGTGTACGTGGTGTTCGTCATCAGCTCCAGCACTGAAGAGACACAGGATCCCTTTGACACAGGATAGCTTCAGCTCAGCAGTTCTGCACTGCTTCTCTGCTCCCAAGAGCGGTCTCATGTTTTCCTCCAAAGGCTGTGTAGGGGATACACGGTCCTCATTTTTCCTGTCTCATATGTGTCTAATTTGTATTCTTGAAGTATGGAGTATGGAATGACACGCAGCCCCGTGTCATCCTGCTGAAAAACCAGGGTCCTCCTTGGGAAACCCCCAAAATACTCCCTGTGAAATCCATGGGAGTTACTGGGGCCTAGAACAGAGTTTGTTGGGCATTTGTCATGACAAATGACACATGTTATGACACATTAATTAATAAATGGGCTACGTATCCAAATCCTGCTCTATTGTGGATTCTCCCCGACCTAGAGGGGAGTTTGAGTCTTGTAAACAAACTGCAAAAGCTTATTCAGAAACAGAAAAGGCATAGCGGTGCCCGTGACTTCCCGTGGTGACAGTTCCTGAACACTCTTTTATGTTAGTGTTTGAAATGTTTGTTGCTCCTTCACTTCAGCCCAGCCACACACGGGCATGGCAGTGATCAGCACCAGCTGAATCTTCAGCAGACACCTTGAGGAGACCTTGGGCATTTCACCCCATAGAGAGAGACCTAATGCTGTCAGATCGCGGCCCGTGCACCCTGACTGATAATCCAACAGACACAGTTATGCCTGAGATATCCTGTAACTCAAACAGAGGTATCTAAAGCTGGCAGGAAAACATCCCTGAGATTATGTGAAAGGAATCATGATTTTTATAGTAGGCATCAGGAGACTTTCTGGGAACTTTTGTTAGCTTGCAGTGAAGCATGCTGTGTACTCTAATGAAATAGTTTGCTCACATCTCTGAAACGGCTTGTTCACCTGTGATAAGGCAGATGCCTTGTGTTCATGTGGGAGATTGCTCCAGAAATTTGATGGCACTTCTAAGCAAAATGTTTTTGCCTGTGGAAGGGCACGTCCTAGTTATCAGATGGCCAGGTTTCCTACACGGGCACGCTCCTTTCCCTGTTTACATCACCACACTTTCACCTGTAGATCACCTTGTTTTGCAAACAAAACCCCATTGTCAAGAAGGAGCCTTGGAATTTTTACCCATGTGTTAACGAGCCATAAACCAAGGCTCAGTGAGTAAGACTGACATTACCCAAAGTGCCCTCTGATCCTAAGCGCCCAGATCGGGATGCGAGGCTGGGTTTGCAGCAGGGTTGTGTAATTTAGCGCTGTGAGTGCTCCGACTTCTCAAAGCCCTTCGAGAAATTCAAGCCCAAGGGGTATCAAGGCACTCAAACTGAGCCATCAGAAAGGAGTGAACGTTTTTGCCAGCCTCCAGCACTTCCAAAAGCTGCTCAATGAATCAGCACCAATGTCTGAGACAAAACCTCTGGGTCCTCTGTGGTAACTTTTAGTCTGTATCTAATGTGAGGGAAGGGACCTTGGAAGGAAAGACCAGCAGTGCCAGAGTGATAGGTGGTGTTCTTAGCAGCCAGAGAGCACAAAACCACCAGAGGAAAAAAGGGAGTACATCCTGCACAGTATGCCAAGGTGCAGTACCTATCTAAACTGCTGCAGAATTTTTACTTGCTTCCAACAATTCTGTTTCATGGCTGTACTATGTATTTCTAGCAACAGCAGTGAAATTATATTATAAATCTCTGGGGGGGGAAAAAAAAAAAAAAAAAAAAAAAACNATCTAAGACATTTATCATGGAAACCACTTATCAGGCTGAAACAAGTTGCCAAAGAAGATTTTCTTTTCCCTTTCTATTGTTTTCTGACAAGCTGGACAAGGGCTGTGTTCTCTTGTGCTGAAAAATCTAATTATATACATACATAAAAAGCCAGAAGGCACTAACCATTTGTCTCGCATGACTCACCGCTGTCTTTCCAAATGTCATCGGTGCTGGCAAGCAAACTACAACCACGAAACACATTAGTGTCTCTCAAGGCTGCTTGGCTTGATTATAGGCTGACAAGGATTAGGTTGAGTAATTGGGAGGAGATGGGAGGAAGATTTCACTGGGTACCTGGGATTATTGTGTGCTACAAACATTACAGAAGAGAAACCACTAAAAGACAGACCAATGCACAGGGTGTTATGGTTTCTGCAACCCATTAGACATGAGGAAACAGAGTGGTGTCCAAGTGGAAGAGGAGACACCCACATGGGCAACGCCTAAGAGCAGCGATGTCCTCAACACAACCATTCCCTGGGTCTGCTTTTCTTCCATACACCGCTGCACATCCCGTAGCTGCAGCAGCCACAAAGACCAAAGCCAGAGCTGCTCCTACCAAGCCTCTGCTGTCATAACTCGAACTTGTTGCCCTGGATGGGCCTTGGGAAGCATGCTGGAGGGGACCCCAAGCTCCATTTGTATCACAAACACAAGCTGAGCATATCTCTAGGGCTGCCCTGCCTCCTCCGGGCTGTGCAGTTCTAGCCCAGGAAGTCAATTTTGGCTTTGCATCTACATAAGAGACTGTGAAACCGTAGCTTTGGCCTCCTGCTTTAAAATAAAAAGCTCTGTCGATTTCCTCTTCATGGACATCTCCTTGTGGGAGCGAGGCCAATGCCTGGAAACCCTGCTCTGCACCAGGAGGCGGGGAGGAGGGCTTCCAGTGTATTTATGGTGAGACCCCGACATCCTTACCTTCTCACAGAGCTGCAGAAACATATTTTAAGTGGAAGATCAGGGTCTTGCTAGGGAACACAGCACAGCTTCTTCTCTGTCCTGGGACTTCACATGTCCAGGCAGCCCAGCACACACGGGGCTGAGCAGAAGATGGAGATGAAAGATCAAGTCTCGGGCTCAGAGCATCACATCCAATGGATCTCCTACAGAAAAGCTTTACCCCAAAAAATCAGAGGCACCTTGTGAAAGGACTTTGCAGAAATGCGTTCTTCTCACCTAGAAAGGGAAACTGCGGAAAGAAAAAGGACAGGAACACGGCAGGGGGGTTGGAACTAGATGATCTTTAAGGTCCCTTCTATCCCAAACCATTCTGTGATGCTTTTTTTGGCACTAGACCATTAAATCTTGGGCCTTCCCACGCTGTGGTGAGATATCACAGTCCTCTGCAAACAGCTGCGTTACGTTTTTGTCGTCCGGCAACAGAATGGTGGTTTATTTTTAGGTTTAACTGAATATCTCCCTTCAAATCTTACCACTGCCCACCCAGATCGAGTGGATTAGTTGTAAAATACAAATGTAACAGACTACATCATGCTGAACAATAGCACATTAATAATCTTTTCCTCTGAGGCATCTCATCCCAAATGCAGGAGAGACCAGGGACTTGTTTACTGATGTGATTCGTAACTGAAGAACTAAAAGTTGTCTGGAAGTGCTGGCAGTTCACATTTTAATATGTCCTTTCACCCGAGGATCTCAAAATGTTTACAAACCATAAAGCTTGGTCTACCGTTTTTTTTTTTTTTTTTTAAGTAAATAACCATATTTTGAGAACATGATTTTTCTCCTGCCTTACCTCTTAATAAAATTACAGTCACAGCTACCAAATACTTCAGAGCTGTATAGCTTAATTCCCTTGCCAATATAGAGAAAAAAAAAAAAAAAAAAAAAAAAAAAAAAAAAACCTGTACTAACTTCAATAACGTTGTGAGGCTGAATCCACAGATTTTCCACATATAAAAGCCAACATCACCTGTCTTCATTTTACCCGGTGCCATAACATGCCTTGCAGCACCATGGGTGGAAAGTTGAACAGAGCAGTCCAGGCATCGCTGCTCTACCAGAAAATGTGGGATAATTGCCCACGGTTGTGCTGAGAACACACTCCTGATCTGAATGCTCATGAAAGTGCTTGGCAAAATGAGGACGTGTTGAAACTAGCAGAATGAGAAAAGTGCTGCTTCCACTTTGATGGGAAATCAAGCTCTGGCCGTGGCATTTTGCTCCAGAGGCAAGCAAAAGCCTTGGGGAGATGGAAGGAGCACGTGGAGGAAATTAGATGTTAGGCTCCAAGGATTTGTTTTATTATTCAATGCGTGGATCTTATTAGGTCATAAAATCTGGATGGCAGGAGAAGGGCAGGGATATAAAGGCAAGGTCAGCGAAGGAAGGTAAGAGATGGAGCTGCCTGGGAGCCAGCCAGAACCACTGCACGCGGTGGTAAGATGTTAAGGTGAGAGCGCGCCAGCAGCTTCCAGCTGTGCCCGATGAACGTCTGCTGGGCTCAGAGCAGCAGAGGGGGAAAATCCATCAGTTACACCAGGAAAGAGGCTGCGTAGAGGGTAAGGCATCTTATCTGCTGAGAAGATTAACTACTGTGTGCTGGAAAACATGGCTTGTTAAGAACAGAACAAAAAGCCATCTTGTCAAAACCTTATCCTTTCTAGGAGTAAATGTAAGGCAAGTGGGGAAGGGAATGAAAAACTCTAGTATGAATTAGCCAAGAACTTATGAACAAAGTCCAAAAATGTGTTGCTGTTAACTTCTGTGCCAGGCTGAGTCTGAAGGATCCCCAAAGACCTCCTTTCACTCTAATAATCCTCCTGTTTTCCACTGCCTGATCTGGAATACTAAAACATAAATTTACTTCCTTTTTAGTTATTCTGTTTCTCATGGTTGACTGCGGCTCTGGCAATCTGATCTTAATGGAGTTCAGAAGATTTTATTTCCGAGAGACACCTTTCTCATCTCAATGAGAGAATACACATTTTTCTCTCATTTCCATCCTACACGCTTCTGGTGTTTGAGCTTCTATCACAGATACATCTAAGAAGGAGCATATCAAGATGTGATATATATGTATTTATAAATATATATTTGCGTGCGCTAAAAAAAAAATCTCTGCGCATAATAACTGTGGGGTGGCTATGTTATATTTCTCAGTCAAAAGATTGCTTTCAGGGGAAATCAGGCTTCACATCTACAAAGTTACAACTTCGGTATCAAATGGAGCAGTATTCCTCCTCCTCTGCTTTCTTCCAGGAATTTTACTCCCATCCCTGGGAGAGCAGAGTGCTGGAGTAAAGTCACTGTGATTTAGAGTCTGTGCTGAATCTGTGGTTGCACTGCTCTCAGATCCCGTTGTCTGCACACAACAGAAAGCTTCCCACCAGCTAAACACACAGAGGACAAGAGCTGAAATTCTCATCAACACATAATTCCCAGTACCAAAAAAGAAGGTACCCAACTCTGGGAACAATTCTCACAGCACAAATCAAGGCGCTTTTGGCAAGGCACTTTTCTGCAGTGAGCAGAGCAGCTTCTGGAAGGGAAGAGAGTCCAGCCACAAGACTTTCACCATCTTTCTGGGTTCTATTCTGTTACTACCTACATAAAATTCACCAGTACTAAAATTCCAGCCTCTAGGGCTTTTCTCATTTAAGAGCTGAGTTCTCTAGGCACCTAGCTAGGACAAACAGCTTCTGACTTTGCGTTTTCCTGGTCCCATTAAATTTGCCTTTTGGCTGCAGCACGGTCCAGGTCAAGAAGAGCCCGAAGAGTCCCATGAGTCAGCACCACAACCCTGATTCTCCCTGTAGAAGTCTTTCACATTAGGCTGTTAACAAAAAGTGAGATGTTCCCTGTGTCTGTTAATCCTAGCCATGCTGTGTACTGTTTTTATAGGTTCTAAGTGCAAACTTGGCTTATTTATGAATCCCCAGGTAGCATCAGTCTAGAAATACATAGCTAGCACCCAAAGCCATGATGTGGATTTCTCTAGGCTTATAGAGGAGGGTTTTAGGTTTCAAAGCAAGTTTTCCTGATAGAAATTCCCTGGGACAGGTATCTGGCGTCTCGGGTCTTTGGTCCAATCTGGGCTTTGCCTGCTTGGCTTTCAAGCTTGAATTATGCTGCGTGCACCTCACACCAAGAACCTAAGTTCTGGAGAGAGTGTGTCTCCAGCTGTCCTCTTGGGGTCTTAGTATCCCACTTTGTTCTGTCTCAAAATAGACAAATAATCTTTTTAGGGTGAAATTGAAGCCTGACAAAACCAGAAATGCATGCTCTCTTCAGATTTCCATCTGCACAGTCTGCTTACCAGTGACATCTGTGCACACAGGCAGGGATATGCTCACACAGATACAGATCCAAACCAGAGATCTGCAGCATCTCTGTCACTGCTGGGATGTTGGTTCATCCTGAGCGGGAGTTTATTTTCCAAGATATCCTACTGAATATCCTTTTGGGATCAGTGGCTAACTCAGGAGCTGAAGTATGCGGACAAGGATTAGCATCATCCCTTAGAACTCAGAGCATGGCTGAAGCAAGGTCCTTTGGCTCAGGAGTCTGAATCCCATGTTGCACCAGGAACAAAAGGAGGAAAAGGACCTCAGGTGAAGTTGTCGCTGGGGGCAGCCAGGACTTCCACAAGCAGTATAACCAGAGGTAGGAGGCTGCCGGCTCCAGCTCTGATACCTCTAGGATATGCACAACTCCACGAAACAGCACAGGGAGGAACTGAACCTCTCTCATTCCAGAGGTTGAATTCAAAGCATTTGCAGCTCTCCGCTGCATTAACACTGAGTGCCACGCACTTTCCTGAAGCTGGGGAAAGACCAGATGGCTTGTGCTTCTGATGTGCTGAAATAATACCCTACACGGGGCAGATCTCTGGCGTCCTGGCTGTAGGTGGCTACGGGGCTGGGTCTCTGGTGGCTGTCCCCGCGCTGTGCTCTCTGCTAGGTGGTCTCTGAGGGTTGTGCATAACCCCAGCAGGGATGGTCAGCAGAGATCCAGCTGGAAACCAAGTCCCCAGATACAGAAAACTACAATTCCCAAAGCTGCATCCTGGGGGACAGGTCCTTTCGATGGATCGTCAGGTGTTAGCCTGCCAAACAGTTTAGCTAAATTAGTTCAGAAGAGGGATATCGAGATAGAATTTGTGGTCATTGTTTTTTCTCTCTTTTTTTTTTTTTCCCCCCCAATGTTCACATTACACAGAACATTAACGGAGAGTACTGTGTGCTGTTCCCTTTTTAGTGAAAACACAAGATGTCCTCAAAGGCTGCACTAGTTAGAGCAGTTCAAGCTCTTTCCCAGTGAGAAGACTGCTTGGGAAATGCAGTCATCTCCATTTAAAAAGAAGAACAGAAATACAGACAAGAAAAATCTCTTGGGAAACAGAAGCCAAGAGAGTTTCTAGCAGAACAAAATCCTGCCCTAACGCAGGGTCCCCCACTGCCCAGCCACTGGTTCCCAGCTGGTTCCCTGCCCACCACCCTCTTGACACCTCTCCTGTCATGCTAAAGCCTTTATTTCAGGATAAAACATTTTTCTGGGCAGTGCTTGTCAAAATGGCCTCAAGGGAGCTCTAAATGCTCATTTACTTTACCAGGGTTCAAAAATACTTAGCTCAAGCCAATTAAGTTTTTAATTAAACATACTTCAGGAGGAGAACCTTACAAATGAAATTTCTCCATATCTTTTTTTAAACAGGCAGAGCAATCAAAGTTTGGCAACCCCTGTACTGCAATAAGTTGAAGCCCAAGAACTTTTTTTAATGTTCTCTTGTGAACTGTATGACTCACGCGACTGAAGACCTTGGAGCAGAAACCTGCAACCCTATTTTATTTTTCCGCAGGGTGGCGATTTATTTATTGATCATATTCCCCAACTCCCCTGATAGTAAGGCTGTCACTTAAGAAGCAGCCCACGTTTCATTTGTGGACACTGTGCTTCTGCGGGTTGCAAGGCCAATAAATGCAATTCCACAGCCCAACTGTTAAAGCAAGAGCGTGTCGTGTAGTTGTTCTGCACCAGCATCCTCCACCACTTGAATAACAATAGATAGTTTGGAAATATAATAGATATTTTAAGAAGATTTGTCTGGAAAACTAGAATTATCTTGGCCAAAAGCACCTGAAATGATCCAAAACAGACAGATGTACTGAAAATGTTTTATAGAGGTTCCTCTGTGCAACTTCTTGAAAGGGTATTTAGATATTTGGTGTCCAGAAGAGGTGGTTGATGAGGCTGATGTTAAGAAAAGACTTCAGCCTACTTATTGCACGAAAATCCCATGCCACTGGGATAGCAGGTTACAGAAAGCATTTCTGGCAGCAGGTTGAGTATGGAACCCAGCCTTTAGGTCTCTTTGATAACAGAAGAGGAAGCGTTTCCAAATCTTCATAAAGCCATTTTGCAGGGAAACTGCTGAAGCCAGAAACTGAATGAGCAGAACATTTTAACTGTTGGTTGTAAATGAAAAAAATGCCATTAAAATGCAAAAAACTTTTTAGTTTGATTAAAAAATAGTTCTGTGGTGAAAAATAACCAGTTGCAAAGTGAGGATAAGGATAAATTAATCTCAGATGAAACTACTTTTCTGTAAGACTGAATCCGTATGAAAGTAATAAAGGGAAAATCCAGAGCTCACACCTTTTCAAAGAAGATAAACATCAGTCTGTGAAGATTTGCTAAACTCCCTGGTGGAAACCAGCAGCCCCTCTCCACTGGCTCACTGTGCAACATGATGAAAATGTTACCACCACTACCCAGAACTTCATTGCAGAGGCAGAAGTGGGCAGAGGTGATGCTCACCCAAAAAATGCTCCCGAGGTTCCCAGGAGTGCCTGTGGACTTCCAGCAGTGCACTGCTCTGACAGTTTTGATTCACTTTGAGTATAAGACTGAAGAAGCTGCAGTTGTCTGGGTGTAATCCATGGGTTGCTGGCGACACTGCTGCACTCACTGTTCCTTCTGAAGTGACATCCCCCTCCGGTGGCTCTTCCTCATCTGTGATAAATGTGGGATAAAAAACCCAGCACTAGAGCCGATCTGTATTTCTTCATTTCAAGTTTTGACTTATAAAATACAGCCTGTTTTAACCTAGTGCTCTGACTTTAGATTTTCGCTTCACATTCCATGCTTAATTAAAAAAAAAAAAAAAAAAAAAAAAAACTGTTTGCTTCCAAAAGATTTAATTTCTTGTTATTTATTGCCTTTTATCCCTTTAATTGTGATGCATTGGTACATTTTTCAAGTTGGCAAAAAATCACCAGGTAAAGGGAAACCCAAAGAATGTTTGTTTCTAAGCAGAACAAGCAGGTTTGAAGCCACAAACTGCAGAAGAGAACTGAAGCAAACAGAAGGGTTTGGACAGCATTGCCTGTCCCTGCTCTTGTCTTCTTGCTGGGTATTCAAGGTGAGGTCCTATCTGAAAGGTCTGGGACTGATGCTCAGAACAATGAGAAAATTGGAGCAAAACCCTCAAGGAGAATTACAGACAGGCTTCGACCACCCCCAAAGAGGAATTAGGATCCTATTCCTTCACCAGACAAACAGCTCCCTAGACACCCTTAGTACCCAAACCACTGGGACACACAGGCTTCCACCACTGGCTAGGCACAGCCTTTGAAGCCATAATTTGGACTTGTGGGCCTAAATCCCTTTATGGCTTTTCTTCACCATCCCTTTCATCGCTTTTCTTTACCAGGGTGTATCCTGACAGGACAAAGGGTAATGGTTTTAAACAAAAAGAAGGTAGATTTAGATTAGATATTAGGAAGAAATTCTTCACCAAGAGGGCGGTGAGGCCCTGCCCAGGGCAGCTGTGGGTGCCCCATCCCCTGGGGGCGCTCAAGGCCAGGCTGGATGGGCCCTGGGCACCCTGATCTGCTGGAAGGTGTCCCTGCCCACGGCAGGGAATTGGAACCAGATGGGCTTTCGGATCCCTGCCAGTCCAAACCATTTTATGATTCTATGTCACAGCCACTGACCTCCAACACACCCAGGCACTTCTGTAAGCAACCTGTATTTAGAAAGTGCATTTTCAACAAGCTGCTTTTCCTTTTGCTTTGCAGGAATCTCAGCAAATGCAGCAGACAGTGGCTGCCAAGCATGGTCAGCGGGGGATGAACAAGTACATGGGAGGATCCTGCTGGAGTCTGCAGGGCCCCTGTAGGCACTCAGCAACCTGTTCATGAAAACAACCTGCATCTGCACACCAGGAGATAGGGGCTGGTTCTGTGAGAACACACAGAGGAATACTTGCTCCTCCATGGCACCAGCAGTCTGCCCATGACATACATCAGTGCCGTACATAATGCACCCTGTCCTCACCCCTACAAGCCATGGCCAAGGTGCTCACTGCAACTTGGAGATACCTGAGGGAAAACAAACCATGGGTCTCAGCAGGGATGCATGAAGGATTTAAACATACTTACAGGGCTCTCGCTTGTCCTGAAGACACTCATGGGATTCCTGAAATCAGCCAAAGACCCCAGTGAGATTTCTGGCAACATTGCCTTAGCCGTGCTGAAGTTCCCAGCTAAGTTATCCCATTGCCACATAGCATCCTCAAATAACAAACCAAAATCTGTGAGCTTAATGTTGTGTTCACAATGTGAAAAGCTGAGCCTCTGCTTTACCCTTGGCAGGATAAATAGAGTGAGGCAGGTGCCTACCCTACTTCATAATTGCAAAACACCTGCTGACCCTTAATAGGCTTCAGCAGCATGTGTGTTGTATTTCTGGTCACAGAAAAATGCAGATTTCACCATTTGCCAGCGCAGGTTTAAATTCAGCTGGTTGAAAACCCAGAAAGGGTTTTGGTCACTGTGCCTGTTGCACTGTGAGGCCAAGCCTGGCAATGCAATTAGTGCTCACCTGGAGATGATCATGTAGAGCCCATCGCGATGCTCCTGGCATTAGTGGATATCCCTACTTCCCTTGCAGGATCTGGCAGTTAAATATGCTTCCTTCCCATGCCACATCAGATATTTAATAATCTATTTTCAGATCTCTGCATTCTTTGCTGCCAGAAAATTATGATAACACTTGATGCAGGCCTCCCAGATAAATTAATTTTGAGCCAAAAGATGTCACAGCTGAATTCAAGAGGATGTAGGTGACTATACACAGTAGCAAATCTCAGCCTGCGTCTGCTCTTCTACATGACACTCAAGACAGCTTGATTGAAATAACATGCTTAAGTGCTTGGTTTTGTTTTTTGTTTGCATTCACATCTTTTATATGCATGTTCCTTGTGTAAATACAGGGCGATGTCATACTGTGGACGGAGATTGACAGTGCAAGCATTGAGCACAGCCAGCCTGGAAGACTCTCAAGTGTTGATTAGTGCAGGAGCCTTCTGATGTGACCATTTGCCCTGCTGACCTACTCAATTAATTGGCTCATTACAACCATCCTGGCCAGGAGCCATGTCTCATCTGCTGGAATATTTTCCCCAGATCTGCAGCCTATAGAGAAATGAAATCTATTTATTTTTTCCTGTTGCTTTGGCATCTCATTTTACGATTGAGTGGCACATAACATCTGTCAGTCTCCAGCTGGATATGGAAGGATGAAAACTGGATTAACAAATATTTCGCTTTGAAACTGTTAAAAATAAAAGAAGGAAATGATGCCTATAGGCTTGGTTTGGTGTAAGATTTGCTCCTCCTGAGGAGGACAGGCATGGCTGGATGGCACCGCTGTACCCTGGGAGCAGGACAGTGCTTGTGTCTTACAAAGGCCAGATGATGCCAGTGTACCCAAGATGTGTCTGTGCACCAGGTAAAGGTAAAGGCAAGGCTCAGGCCACCCAAACCACAATTTGCTCAGGGGCCAGTGCTGCGCTGAGCAGCTGAAGAGGAAAGGAAAGGAAAAAATATGGGTCAGCCCAGCCCCCGGGTGAAACATTTCATATTGATATCACCAAAGGAAAACTGAAAAATGTCGGTAAAATCAAAACTTTAATACTACAGAAAATGTCGTTTGCATTAAAAAATGGAAAATCCCACCGGCTTTACCAGCATGGCTTACATCTGATGGAGGCACAGGCAGCCAGTCCAGCGAGCAGCACACAGACCACCCACGGCACCAAGCCCAGCGGCAGAGGCGTGTGTTGTCTGCCAAAAGAGACAACTATGGCCAAGTGCTTGGTGCCTGCTTCTGAGCTGAGCACAGCCCCAGCAGTGGCATTTGCAGTGCTGGTCACCTTCACATAGCTATTTATAACTGTAAACTCGTTTTTATCCCGTGGCTGCATCAGGGAGCTGTGTACACAATAAACAGAGTCACTCCTGCACAGTAATGCGTTCCCCCAGTTTCGACCAAAGGATTCATTTGGTTTTTAACCCAACTGAAGAACCTCCCTTCAGTTAAGCAAGCTCAAATAGAGGCAGTGAAGACAACCTGAGCGCCTGTGACTTGCTGTGAATCGTGTCCCCCACCCAAACCCAGCCAACTTGGTCACCAGCACTGACTGACCCTGAGCTGCCACACCGACGATCAGTATGAAAACAGACTTGGGGCCACTCAAGGCTGGTTAGAAGGCAGAAGGCCTGATTTTAGCAAAATGGGGAGGAGTGGCTGACAGCTGCTTTTGCTCCCAGCTGCCAAGCCATTGGTTGCTTTGCAAACAGCTTCTCTCTCTTCTTCATCTCTTCTGAGCTTCATTATTGGCCCAAGAAAGTGACACTGAAAATATATTTCTCCCAAAGCTTTGATGAATCAACATCCCCTGACGGAAATTGTTTTGCTGAAATATGTTACTCACCAGATTAGGCTTTTTCCCTTCGCTCATAATTTTTGGTCGGGCTGGTGGCTGAGCCACGGCGGAGGAAACCTGTCTCTTTTTTTTTCAAATTGCACATTATACCAAGGTGACCCCAAACACTGTTTTAGCTCTGCAGGGTTCAATTCACCTTCTAATTACGTTTGTACAAACACCTCTGAAATTTTATGCCTTTTCTGTGCTTCTGTGAGGCTGCTGCTGTGGTATTTCTGCCATTCCCATACAAGATGCAGACACCAACAAACACATTTGGGGTCCAGTCATCCTGTGGTGAAGCTTCAAAGTGGAGGAATTGTCAATACTGGACTAACATTTTGAATGAATTCTCTCATAAAGAATGCACGGAGTAAGTTTAGTGTTCAGTTTTTTCTTCCATGCTTGGAAATATAAAATACAAAATTAAACATGGGAAATGCTACTTGACGGTGAAGATGGGAAACTCTACTTGGAAATTCGTGGTGGTGATGAGGGATGGATGCAGAGCATTCATTCCCCGGGGCAGACATCCCCATCATGCATGTAAGGAAGAAATTTATTGGGCAGTGTATTCTGGATGGGACACAGCGTGCTACCCCAGTGCCACGCTCGCACCCTAGTACTAGAAGATAGAACCTGCACAGCCAGGACCAAGCAGGTGTCTGGACCCCAAAGGGAGAATTTCCCCTTCCACCCAGGAGATGGCACCAAGGCACTCACTCAGAAAGCTTTGCTTCAGTCCTGCTCCCTGAAGTCATGAACTCACTGGAGAGAAAACCTGCAAACTGCGCTCACTGGGTTGTGCATCCTGTGATGGGATCGACCGAGTGTCCTAAGAGGGAACACGTTTTGGACTGCTCTGTGGAGGCCGTCACTTGGATTTGAACTCGATCAGCCCTCTCATGGCTCCATGTTCCCCACCAGAGAAGTGGGGGATCAGGCCAGCCTCCATCCAGGGGTGTTCCCTGGTTTTGGACAGCACCAAATGCTTTGGAGGAATATTCCCAGTATCAACCACAACAGTACTGGGGTGACATGCTCCTGGAAATTGCCTCCTGATCTCCACCAGCCACTGTCCGACTCATGTCCCACTTGTTTCCCTCTGCTGTTTTTTAAAATGTATTTGTTTAGTTTTGGTTTGTTTCATTTTTTTTCCCTTGGACTTTGTTGCTAGTGCAAATCCTCATGTTTTCCATACAAATGTCTCCTCCGTTTTTGAATCCCGTTGGGCTCACAGCTGGCATTATCTGGTGCTGAGATGGTGCTGAGGTAATTCCAGCATTACCTGGAGCTTTTTGACCCCAGTGCTCTTCAATTTTAAGCCTGTTACTTGCATGAAGCAGCTCCCTCCACTGGAGAATGGGAGCAGCACTGGGGCACCAAGGAGACAGGGAAGTGGTTGCTGGTGGCAAGAATTGTTTTTCCCTATTTTTAAGTTAAACACAATTTCATTGCTTCTGCCCTCCAACAGCCTCAGTGGAAACCCCTGCTATACCCAACGCTGTGCTGACTGGGTCAGTGATATCCCACGTTCAAGCATCCCCCAGTGCTTCTCCTCCTGCAGGGAGCTGTGGCCATGCACTTGGCTTTCCTAGGGTCCTGCAGCAAGTTAATGGCAAAATTTGTCATCGGGAATGGTGATGGGGTGAAACACTTGTGGAGTGTAAGGAGGCAGGAGAGGTGATTCCCTTTGCTGATAAACTCTTTGGAGCAGGGATTGACGTGCTGGTTTGTCTGTATAACCCATCACCACCTGTTCCTGGTCTTAGTATGTTCAATATTACCAAAAAAGAGGTTATTGAACAAATATTATTATCTTTTAATATTTTGGCTGTATCCATTACAAGTCTCTTGCTTTCCCTGACTACCATAAAGATGTCTCATCAAAAGCAGCATTTTAGGTGCTGGGGAATGAGGTTTCTGCGCTGCCTCCTCCAGGCTGATTTTGGTGTCACTCCGGAAGACCCCAAAGCAGAGCTGGGCAGGATTAGCCCTGCCTGGGGCCATCAGCCCTTCCCACCCACATCCATAGATCCACAGCCCTGCAATGCCACCTTCAGGCTGACAGCAGCCTTCCAGACATCCTAGAAATCACCCTAAACCCAAGAAACACACAGCAAAACCAATGCTGGCTGCCCTGCATAACATGTACAAGGTTTTTAAGATAGTATACCAACACGTTTGTGTTTAACATACCTTCTTGCTGTAAGACAAAGCTTATTGGCAATTTCTATTTAGAGTATGTGAACTGAAACTTGATGAATGCTTTTAGCTCTGTAGCCTACACTGTCCAAAACAAAACTTTTGTTTTTTTTCCTGACAATGGTAAGAGCTTAGGTTTCTTAATGAAAACATGCGTGTAAAAAGTCTCTCGTGAACAAGCATTTGGTATTAAAAGTACTTGGTAATGATGGGTTTGGAAGAGAGGTTTCCAGGCTTCCAGGGTCTCCGGTGGACAACATCACACAGCTTGGAGAGACAAGGAGATGCAGTCACAGAATAGCATAGGTAATGAATCCTAAAATCAATCAGAAAATCATAAAATAATGCAGGTATATATAATAATCCTGGCTCAGCCTGTTGAGAGCACAGCCAGGTCCACGAGGCTGCTCAGGCCTTGTCTCATCACCTCGTGAACATCTCCGTGCGATCTCCCCACCTGTCAGCTCCCCAGCCAGTTTGACCACCCTCATGTGAAAAACTGTCTCCTAATAAGATCTTGTTATGGAGAGTGGTCGGAAAATCACTTTTTAGGAGCCTAGAAAATGCTGCTGCTTTTACTTTATGCAGTTTGGGCACCACAATGTAAGAAGGATATGAAAATATTTGAGGGAAGAGTCTGGAGGGCAGGAGGTGTGAGGAGCGGCTGAGGGCCCTGGGTTTGTTGGGCCCAGAGCAGAGGAGGCTGAGGGGAGGCCTCATGGTGGCCTACAGCTCCCTGCCAGGGCAGCACAGGGGCAGGCGCTGAGCTCTGCTCTCTGGGGACAGCGACAGGGCCCGAGGGCACGGCACGGAGCTGTGTCAGGGGAGGGTCAGGCTGGGGGTTAGGGAAAGGTTCTGCCCCAGGCAGGGGGTGGTGGGCATGGAACAGGCTCCCCAGGGCAGTGGGCACGGCCCCGAGCTGCCGGAGCTCAAGGAGTGTTTGGACACCGCTGTCAGGGACAGGGTTTGGGATTTGGAGTGGTCCTGTGTTGGGCTAGGAGTTGGGCTCGATGGCCCCTGTGGGTTCCTTCCAACGCAGGGTATTCTGTGATTCTAGGATTTTGTCTCAGGCCTCATGGTAGATGTCATGACTGTTGAAACTTTTCCCACTGCCTCAGCCCCTGAAATCCCACAACTCCTAGCTGGCAGTGCAGACATGAGTAATGCTGGCACTTACCATGGCCACCCATGGCACCGCTTATTGGGCTGTGCCTGGTCCAATCCCACTCTGAGAGGACAGCCCCTGGAACTTCAAGGCAGGGCTGAGCCTCACAGTGGGGTCTTGAGATGCCTGGTTCAACTTCTGGAAGTAAATGCTGTAGTTGTCCTCATACTCAGATACCCAGTGGTTCCTGCAGAGAAGGGGGTGAGAGAAGAGTGGGTCCCCATCCTTTGCTTTGTGCACCCAGAAAGGGTCCTGCCTCCTTACCCACAGCAGTGGCCACCATGATACGACGTGGAGCACAGAAAAGCACACACTGATAGCACGGGGAGAACAGCCTGTCTCGAGCTGGTGCTGCTACGCACGTGACTGTCACTGGGACCAATCACCTACCTAGGTCAACCATTGCACAATTTCCATCTCCAGCCCACACCTAACTCCAAGATCGTAGATCAAAATCAAGGCTTCAACGTAAACCTGAAATATATGTGTGCTAGGGGGAGGTGCAGGGATGAGGCAGCGAGGAGGAATTGCCCTTCCGGTGAGAAATGAGAGCTCAGGAGCAGTTTATGCCTGTTTGTTCATAGTGTGCGGATGAGTCACCTTGCAAACTGCTCCTGCCCTGTCTGATCCAAGATCTCCCTTTCCCAGGGGAAGCCCAGGTGCTGAAATGTTGAGATGTGCCTTCCCGTCCCCACCCCACATGGGCCTCAGCTCCTTCTTCCTGAGGAGAAGTGTCAAAGGTTGTCCAGGGAGAAGTTTCCCTGCTCACACCAACCCCAGTACAAAACTCAAGAACAGGCTGAGCCTTGTGGAAGGCTCTGACCCTGAGGGAATTCATTTGAACTCATTGCATAACGTGGACACGGAGAAATACACTTGAGAAACACCTTCCATCCCCAACCAGCTCCAAAACCTACCCTGTCCCCACTCCCACCTGCTCCTCCAGCCCCTCTTTCCCTTACTTGTGGAAGTGCCCTTCTTCGGGGAAAACGTGAGACAGATTCCCGTTTGCTTTACAGCATCCACCATGGGCTGCAGGCCAGTGCTGGAAATCTGTGCTGTAGGTACTTCTTCGGTCAAGGTCAAAGCAATCTAGTGAAGGAGAGTCCAAATAATTGAAACGTTCTGTGGGCTCTATCCTCTGTATCCTGCAGCCCAACTGTTTCCAGTTCTTCATGTTCTTGGAGCTCCCATTGGAGCTACACAACAGAAGGGGAATGAGGGTTAGCCAAGGGGAAATGCAAGAAGTGCTTTCTTGCTGGGGATGAGGTTATTTCAGCCCTCCTTTCATATAGCCTCTGAAGTATGATGGAAGCCACAGAAGGCAGATCTGGAAATGATTTATTGTGTTCTTCCCTTGTGGACACTGACCAGTCATCTGCTATATATTTTCTTCTATTGTCTAGCTTTTCCTCTTTAGCATGACAGAGCAACGTGTCTCTGCTTTATTTAATCAGGAGTAAAACAAGCGAGAGATCCTTTGCAGGAAAAAAAAAAAAATCCACAGCCCATCTTGTGCAGAGTTACCACAAGAGGATGCATGGACACTGATATTTGGCTGAACTGGGCATTCACACAGGGCTCTGTTCCCTCACTTGCATTTGTGTCTTTGGTTGCCTGCATGGAAGTAGGTTCGTGAGTGACCCCAAATAAAACCAGTTTGCAGTGAGTCTGCGGAAAAACTGCGCTCCCTAGCTGCAGGCTGCAGACCTGCTTTTAGTACAGAAACTACAGAAATTTGGTAACGGGGCAGCAGCTCAGCCCTGTGCCAGTGGGGAAGTACGCAGGGAAGGCAGCCCCCAAGTGAGGTCCATCACATCTCCTCTGCTCTCATCCTCAAAATTCCCCTTGGCTTGGAGGAGTGGCATCTCCTCCCCTGCATATTTATCCTTCTGACCTGCCTGCAGAAAACATGCTGCCAGCTCTCACAGCAAAGAAGGAGGATGCACAGAGAGCCACTGACTCCAGATGTTTCAGGTTTTCTGTTATAAAAATGACACGTTTCTGCAATGAGTCATTACTAAGGTGTTTCTGTGGTTCTCACCAGGACTGGCATTACAGGCATTTCACCCGTGCCCACTCAGCTGTGACCGTGGCCAGCCATCAACACAACCTGAGCAGTGGCAGTGACAGCTCCCATACAGGGACATTATTTCCACACAGAACACATCGAGCACAGCTGCACTGCCTGGTGTGACCCATGTGGAAATGGGGACGAAAGAGATGTTATTTACAATGCTCCAACCGTTTCTGGAAGAAAAATGTTTTCCCTGCCCTGCTTCTCCCTACCAAGAGGTGGGTGGCTGCAGGGACTCCGCAGGCATTTCCCATTTTACTCACTTTCCCTCCACCTTCCTCAGTCTCTTCCTGCTTTAAATTAAAAAAACTCAAATCCAGGTTGAAGGCCACAAATCACCCACCAGGTGCAGCTGCCACAACCTCCATCCACTGACCTTCCAACGAAATCGATGAGCCTAGGGCCATGTTCCTGTTCTGCTGAGCCTCATGTTGCCTGGCCCGGCCCGTCTCCAGCATGAAGTGCTGATAGGTGCCCCAGCACGGATTCAGATTCTGCCTGCGCAGCAATATCCCTGAGAGATGGCAGAAGATGACAGTGCATTAGATGGGAAGCACCATCAATTACCCAAATCCTGCCCTCAGGAAAGCAAACAGCAGCAACTTGGAGCCTCATCTGGCATAAATCAGGGGAAGACTCATGCACTTCAGTGCAGCTTTGCTGAGTTGCATCCATTTGGCATTGATTTGGCTCATGAAGCCAGTGGGGGAAAGATTTATGGCGATGTGAAGTGAGTGGAAGGAGCCATGCTGTCTCCATGGTGCTCCAGAGCGCTAAAAGGAGCTGAGACCCTTTGCAGGTCAGTGTGTGAAAGACTTTACAAGAAGTACAGCACTGCTGGGCTATAGAGGGCACAGCAAGAAGGGAGAAGCCCGCAGTAGTTGTGTCACTAGCACAAGACAGATGAAGATGGGCCTGGCAAGGAGATGCTTAAAGCCCTCAGGTGTTAAGAGATGTCTAAATGGGCTGTCCAAATGGACATCTGTCTGAATGGAGACATGTATGTCCAAGCTGCTTGTCCAGGCTCTCCTAGTGCATGGAGAGAGAAAAAAAACTGTCAGGGTTCACTCCGTCTCATCTTCAAGGTGGCATTTAGGCTACAAGAGGTGTCTGTGGCTTTTCTCCCCACTGACCATGAAAGGAGCTGGGAGGATCATCTCCAGACAGACACGCCATGATGAGAGATCAGAGAGGACATCCCTGCCCATATCCTCCTGCTTGGTGCTGGAGCACAACAGAGCCGTGCTGCCCTCCTCCCTCTCACCTAGGAGCTCAGAGGAAGATCACCACTGCTTTGGGAAGATCAAGCAGGGATAGCGACCACTGATTTTGTTTTCCTGACATTTTCCAATTGTCCATCAGTATTTTAATCCACACAAGAAAACCATGTACTGAGGGGTCTGAGGGCTGGCGACCAGCCCCTTTGCTGCATTTGCTCAGGGCAGAAGGGCACTAAGGGCTGCAGCTCCTCCAACACGGGGTTAACTGCATCTCTCGCTTTCCCAAAGCAGACCAAAGATAAAATCCCCGAAAGGCTTTGCTGTGCAACGCCTTGGTACCCTGTTAACTCTGCACTGACTCTTTCTCTGCAGCCTGCAGCCCACTTGTGCCCAGCCAGCCCAGGGCAGAGCAGGGGGAGCCGAGCTAGCAAAGCCCCCAGCAGACAGCTCTCGGGTGGCTGGATCTGGCCGGCGCCAGCTGAGCAGGATTACCTGCTGCTCCCGGGCTGCCAGCAGCAGCCCAAAGGCGCTGGGAAGGAGACAGCTCGTTTTCCAGCTCACTGAGAGCTCCTGCCCTCTCCAATCTCTCCGCCTGGTTTGCTGTTAGCTCGGTGGCAGGGTAGTGCTTTGGTACGTAGCCTTCTGCAAGGGGGAAGGTGGAATTTAAGTGCTTTCTCTGCTCTTCTTGAGCTTGCTGCAGCGCTCTGGGACTACAGGCAATGTCCTCTTGCTTCTGCTTTTGTGCAGCTCCAGGTTCAGCGGTGACTTCTCTCCCTTCCCTGACGGTGCTGTTGGAGTATGTCATTGCCTGTGGCTCCTGAGGCATGGCAAACTCCTTGGCTCTTAGCTTCTGTGGAGAGAAGTCACATATGAGTGGAGATGTGGCAAGCGGGACAGTTTCTAAAGCATCATTAAACAGCACTACCTGCCCACAGCTTTTGGGGACACCACAGCCACAAAGCAGCCACACAGCTGTCATTAAAAACACACAGGGCATCACAGCTGCCTCTTTCTGTCCTTTTTATGGCTTGCTGGGCCCCGTGTGGACACAGATCCGCCTTCAACTGCCCAGCAGCAAGCCCAGAGCTTGCTGGATGTGGCTTTGGTCCACAAATGATCCCACACCAGAGCCACTGTCACCCAGTTTCTTTCCATCTCCACATTCTCCCATCACAGAGGGAGAATCTCAGCTGCTTCCTCCCTTCAACTCCATCACAACATCCACAGAAAGCATGCAGCCTTCCAAAGTTGTTGAGAAAAAAAAAAAAATAAATATATAAAAAAAAGGAAAAACAGAAAAGAAAAAGAAGTAAAGGTGCATGGATTGGGAACCACGACTGCCTCTCCCTGTGCTCCAGCAGGCAGGGGTTAACCCTGCCCTCCCGGAGGCCACCTAAGGCTTGGGCTTCCCAGGAAGCACTCGCCAGCCCTGCAGAGCCACGCTAATGAAGGCTGCTGGCAGCGGGAGCACTCCTAAGGGCAGGAGGAGGGGAGCTGGCAGACGGAGAAGCAGGGAGGAGAGGAGAGGGACGAGGACAGCAGCGCAGCCGGGTCCCGACATGCAGGATGAAGGCCACCACCACCCTCCTGCACAGACAGCCCCCACGGGCACCTTCACACAATGATTTCTCTGTTGTTGCCCACTCTCCCTCCCCAGACTGAGTGTTTTTTTTTCCTCCTCTCTTGTGAGTATATAAGCCCAAAGCGCTTTAGCAAGCGAACATGCCCCCCGCCACTTCTCGGCAGTGGCCCGGTGCAGACCGCAGCTGTCCCCACCGGGCTGCCACAAGCAATTAGGGCAGGGCAGGCGGAGCGCAGCAAATCAGATTAAATAGCTCAGGGGGTCACCCGCACCGCAAGGGGATTAGAAAGAAAACAACGTAAGCTTCCCCACAGAAGCCTTCTCAGGCCCGTGTGGGGGCACAGAGACACCTCCATCTCAAATGCAATCCCCCTCCTAAAGGCAGCACCGGGATGGATCTGGTCCTGATCACTCCATCAGCCCCACAGGGAGCAATAGGAGTCCTCCAAGGCTTAGGTGTGGTTCAGCAAGCAGTCGTTAGTGCCCTGGCTTAATGAGTGTAATTAGCATGGCCCGCCCCAAATGCTTTTACTGGAGGGCACCAGGGGGATTTCCCACAGAAGGGATGGGGACTCGAGCCAAGGGCATTTGGGCATGATGGGAGCTGCTGGTGGGGCATCGCGGTGGGGACTAAAGTGGACCAACAGCCCCTACACCTTAGCGCCCAGCCGCTCCTCGGCTGTCCCATAGCCACAAGTGGGGAGCTGGCGTCACAAGCCAAGGAGCAAAGCAAGATGAAGCTCACAGTACCTGCACACCCTCCTCACTGGGCAGCTTGATCTCCTCGTGCCACCTGTAGTCCCTCTTGTACAAGCTGCTGTACATGCCCAGTGACACGGGCACCTGAAAGGAGAGGAGGCAAACACAAGGAGCTTCTAGGGCTTGGTCACCTTCTGTCACCTTTAAAGGTGGTGATAGAAGCACAGAGGAGGACGAGCTGCTCTTCTGGGCACAAATTCTGTCCCCTGGGTCCAGTCCAACAGGGGCAACCCCTCGCTTGGTTAAGCCCTGAGAAGGGTGGCCAGGAAGGTCCAAGCACTTTTGGCAATGAGCTTTGGGATTCTTCTAGTCCCACTGGGTCCACCATAGTGAACACCTTCCTCCTGCCTTTCTCAAGCCTCTTCGGACTGCTCAGATGCTCAGAGCATTAATATAAAGCTGCTGAAATACTTTGATCAGCTGCTGAGGTCCAGTGTCACTCAGGTTAAGCAAGCATGTGCTTCCATCTCGTATTTCAGTAATATTTCCCATGTGCTTATCACAGACTTAAAGTTAAGTGCTGGCTAATGTCAATACATATTCTGCAAATCAGCTGGAGAAATTATGGAGGAAATTTCCACCAAGGGATATTGAGGCTGTGACAGTGGGCCTGAGACCAAAAATGACCACAGTGCAAACTGCAGAGGATATGCAGAGGATTTCAGGGAGGAAGCACTATGTGCTCATTCTGTTTCCCGTGCTCCTCTCTTGGCATCCACCATAGCCCACTGCTGGAAACAGGAAAGAGGGTGAGATGAGCCTTCAGGCTCACTTTTGTGCTTTGGACAAACTTGAAATACTTAAAGCACCCACTGAGATAAAAGGAACCAATAACTGCACCAGCACACAGCATCTTAGAGAAGGTTCCTCATGCCTTGCCAGCAATGCCATCCATTATGTGCAAGAATATATTTTATATCCTCATTACTTTTTTCCAACATTTCACTCATTTTGCCCTCCAGGCTTCCCAGACGAGTGGCTGCCTTTGGCCAAGACCCAGAAGCCTGTTGTCACCAGCTCCTCTTATCTCCCCAACCTGGCAGGCTGCAAACCCATTACTCAAACCCCAGGGAGGGAGGGAACCCCTTTTGTACTTCACCTTTGAGTGCACTGGTTTCCTCATTGCATCCACCATGGTGAACCAGGAACCTGGACCAGGAGAAGTCTTTCAGTTAACAGCCAGCACACAAGATCTTCTCCTCCACATCGTCCCAAGGGCCAAGGGATCTAGAGACCTGGATGGGGTGGGTCCTGGAAGGAGGAAAGGGATTCACATGGGGCTGTAGGACCCCTGCACACCCCAAGTTGGTGGTTAGAGTATGATTGACTTCATCCAATTTCAGCGATGGCAAGTGTACCCATCCAGCAATGAGCACCTATGGAGCCAGACACCTCAGGGGATGCAGTTTGGCAGGGATGAGATGATGGCACCTGGCCACCAGCACCCCAAAGCCAGATAGGAGGTGAATCTGGGTGTCCCCTCCCAGGATAGGAGAGGTGGGAGCCTTGGTACATGCACAATGGGATACACCAGTGTTTAGAGGCTGCAGGGTTTCTATGGACAAGGGAAACCTCCAGCCCTTTGTGAGACACTCACACTCTAGAACCCTAGAGGCCTTGGTGGGAGGGGGACTCAGCCCATGATGTGTGGGGTGAGGGCTCCTTGGGGGAGAAGCCACCCCACAGTCAGACATGGGGAGATGCTACCTGCTCCTTCAGCTAAAGCTGGTGTCACAAGGGAGGGGGAAAGCCCTTTCATGAGCCCTTGAGGCCTCCACATCTGCTAAAGATGGGAGCAAAAGATGGTGAAACGAGGGAGAAAAGAACCCACTTCGTAGGTGCGTTGTAGGCAGCATCCTTACCTCACTGCATGGAGGGGTGGGGAACAGGGAGGGATCTCCACTTGGGTGTGGAGGGTGGCTGAGTACACCTGAACTGTCCCATCCAGGTGTTCCTTCCCTTCCTCCAAGGACCCGCAGTGTAACACAGCAGGGGATGCTCAGAGCTAGTCTTCTGTCCCACACATGGAGAGGAACACATCCAAAAGCAGTAATTACACTTTCAAAAACATCAAGCATTAACTAACTTTGGACCCATCTCATCCAAGAGTAATTTCAACTAATTTTAGATATCTACAAAGAGGATGTCTCCCTCTGAGCTGAGCCTTCCCATCCTCCTGGCTCATTTAGCCTGATTCATGTGACCAGTGGAGATATGTACTTTGGGAAGAAATGAACTGCTTTCTCGGAAAGCCTGGGTTTGGTCAGCTGAATCTCTTCCAAGAGCCCAATTTCTGTAGCCACACACGAGCCTGGATATCAGATCAGAAATGAGATTCTCCAGCACTGCAGTAATGCAGACAGTGGTAAATGCCAGAAATGATGCATGAGTCAGAACGATGACATCTCGGCTCCAGGATCCTGGGCTGACTTTACTGAAGAGCAAAGAGATTAAAACTCTTTGGCTGACAATTTCTGCTGGAGGATGTGGGCAGGGGCCTGGTCCGTAGGAGCTTATTTTTGAGGGGTTTCTGATTCTCTAAATGGGGACAGAAATTTCCTTTTTGTTCTGTGCTTGTACTGCACTGGATACAGAGGAAAGCCGGTCACGGACCTGGGTTCACAGGCACCATCGGAATGAGCTGAATTCCAGAGCTGTTTCTCTTTGCACCCTGTTATGCACCAGTGCATAACCAGAGCCCAAGGATGCCAATGCTCTGGCAAGAGACAGGTGCTGCTGGCACCTCAGCACTGGAGCCAGGCAGGAGGAGAATCCCTTTGTCCCTGCTGTATTTTATGCAAATTAATATTAGAATAAACAATATTAAGAAAGGAAATAAATTATTTCTAGAAATGTGAAACTCTCATGTTCTCCTGTGCTTATATTAAAGGGATTACACTCCATTTCCTTCTTAATACAGCTAATGCTCTATGGGAAGCCCTCAGGCCAGGGATTAAAGCACTTATTCAATTAATTAGGAACAAACTTCTGCCTTAAAGTCAAACACACAAATATCAGTAAGCACTCAGGAGTGTCTTCCTCCCAGAGCAGGGAAAATGAATCCTGTTTCTGATGTAAATGAAATAAAACCTGCACTCAAAAATTATCAGGAATTACACAAATTAAGAAAACTCACTTTTAAAATCTCGGCATCCTGCAAAGCACCATGGTACGGGAGCGACAGTCCCATCACCTCTGACTCAGCAGCTGATCTCCCGCTAGTTACAGAGGGAGCAGAATCAGATCCTACAAGACTAATGTAAATTAGATAAATTTTAGGATACAATATTGGTAACCAGCTCCAAGCTGCAGGCACACCAGTGTTTGGCTATATTTGGAGTTATTAATGAAATCCTGGCCCTGCTAAACTCAAAAAAACAAAATGCTTATTCAGTAGGATCCGAATTTCACCTAAGGTGTCTGATTCATTACTGAGATAGGAGACAATTTCCAAAGCCTGGCTCCAAATCCTAATCTTCCTTGATGATGGCTTGATCCTTCCGTCTTCTCGCAGGCGCAGTTCACATGAAATTAAAAGGCATTTTGCCAGCATAGGTCATGCAGGAGCAGCCCGCTATTGCTGTTTGGCTTCCCATTTCTTCTTCCCTAATACTAAATGATGGAGCTGATAATTACCAACAGGATCCCAATTAGAACTGGGTGGGAACCAAACTCCCAGCTCTCATCTTCCCCTACCTCTGAGTGAGCTTATCTGCCTCCTCATTGCTAATCCAGATACAGAAAAAAAGTAAACCAACCATACGCCTTTCTTTCTTCCGATGTTTTTATACACACAGACTTCTCTTTTAGCCTCCTTCACAGATGCCTATGGGCTGTAGTGCCATTACTTCTCCCGTGATACCAGTTCCCTGATGCTGGGTACAGGGAACTTGACAGAAGGATGCTCGCACATCACATCCCTCCCTGGCATCCCCACACATGCCAGGCACTCGTGCTACCTGTGAATCACTGCCATGGGATGCTTGGTCAGATGCTGTTTGACCAGGCAGCTTTGCTGTGCCTTTTTCTCCCCGTCTTCCCCCAGCTGAACACCTTTCCTATGCTTTTGAAAGCTCCCCTGCCCTTGAGGAGGGTTTGTTGTGCCCCGCATGGGTACTGGTTGTACATCTGGCTGCCCATCTGAAAGAAAGAAGCTAGTGCTGAAGACCAGCACTGCTTTATAAACGCCTGCAGGAGAAATCTCATCTAATAAGATAATTGGTTTATTTTCACAATACTCCTGAGAGGTGACATTTGAGATTTCCAGGGCCAGGGGCCTAAAGCAGGCACCTGAATGGAAATGTCCCTGTTTCTCAAGGCATTGATCACCCCAGACATCCAGGATGGCTTCCAGAGGAGCTTTTGACTCCTCCACATCATGCTGTGTGTGTGGATGTAATGGAACTGCAGGAATGTGCCAGCGAGGATCTGATTGTCAAAGGCTGGCAGCTGTATGTCCTAATTCAACTTGGGTGATTTTTCCAAAGAGCCCAAGTATGTGACAGCTGAGTTCAGGTCATTTAAATTCAGATGTGAAGAGTTTAATTCAAAGTCAAGGACCTTAGTGATAACATAAAGCAATGACATTTGTGCACCTAACTGGTGCAGCTCCATCCTGGCATCCTGCAGACATTGCCCTGCGCTCAGAGGGATGAGCTATGTACCCCCAGAAAGTCAGCCTCATAGCCTCAGTAAGACCATGGTAGCACACAGGACTCAGCACAGAGATGAATTTCACCTCAGTTTGGCCCTAGCTTCCTCTACCTGCTGTCTTTTTCCACTCATGAGCCGGCTACGGTGCTATTTAAGCCTGCATTGCTCTTGCGCAAGGTCCTGGCAGAGTTCAGGTCAACCACCTCAACAACCATGAAATTACTGCAGGAAAACATGGCCAAGGAGGACATACCTCCTGTCAGCCCAGCTCTTGACAGGTGCTCTTTGGGCTGGGAATAAGATTCATCGTCCCTGTGAGGATGTTGAAAGAGGGAAGCCCTCAGTAAGCAGGACTCCCATTGCGTGAAAGAGGCAGGGTGTAATCTGCGAATCTGCATTCCCGTTATCACCACCAGCAGATAAAGTGCAAAGGGGAGACTCTTCTTCAAGGGGCGAGTGTTGACAGCCCATTCTGTCAGCATGAGGTCAGTCATCCATTTGGGTCTAAAAACATGAACTTTTGTCACAGTGCAGCAAGTTCAGCACAGGAAGGTTTCCCATGGAGTTTATTTCGTGCTTCTCTCCAGTTTTTTTGATAAATTGGCGGAGGCATTTATGGCAACAAGTGATAAGAAGTAACCAGTGCCCTTCCACCTGTAGCCACGCTGAGGCACCTGTAGCTCTCTTCCAGTCACCTAAATCATGTCCAGGGTGAGCCCTGAAAGTCAAACTCCTTCTTGCACAGATGCTTCCCTCCACAGCAGGCAAGGGCAGCCAATGAGCCCAGTGGTGATGTCCCAAACCTTTAGGCACTTCTGCTGTAGTTCCTCCTAAAACAATCAGCTGTTTGCCCACAATTTCCCCCCTAAAAAAGCATCCATCAGCAGAGGACTGCTAAAATCTCATCCCTGCCTATGTGAGAGTATTCTGTGCCCTGGGATAAAAATCAGTGCATATTTATGCACCTGTGCAAGGCAAATACATATATGTATTGTTGGAGGACCTAAAGCTGCTCACTAATGCTGTTGTTTAAATAGCCCTTTAACCACATCACTTTTCTCCTCGTTAGGTTAAGTCGCTGGAGGTGAAAAAGCCCTTCCAAAAGGGTTTTCACTCACTCACTCAGTCCAAAGTAAACATGCCTCTGGGACCATTATGTGTATCAGATATCCGAGGCTTTGTTAAGAGCTTGCCTGTTAGGTAAATTCTGCTACTCTTTCTCCTTGGAAGGAGAAGGTTAAAATTAGAGATAGGCGAAGGTAGCACAGCAGAACAGCCCTATGTGTTACAGAATAGCAGGCTAAATCAGAGCAGCGCTTGCAAGCAACCCGAGTCTCAAGGAAGCTCCTGATCTAACACAACAATACGACATTGGCTTGACTTATGCCTGTCACCTGCAATCACATTCATCACAGATCTCACCGTGGCCAAGAGCCTGACGTTTTCACCAGCAATCAGTGGAGCCACCACGGTGAGCTGAGAGCCCAGAGCAGCAAGGACAAGCCCTTGGTGGCAGTAAATACAAGGAGGGTGTGCGTTTATAGCGTGTCATGGAAAATCCACAGCCCACACGCCCACATGTCAAGGAGCTAGTAGCTGGATGGGCTTTCCTTGGGTGCCACCTTGCTACACACACACATCTACTTCTTAAAGGTTTGGCAGGAAAACAACCTCTCAAAATCTAGAGCTCATCCAAAAGTGAGTACAGTGAGGAGGAGCCTTTCCACTTACTGCACCAAGATGTGGACTGGGTCCACAACCAGGACGCTTTCCCACTCCATCCATTAGCTGTTCAGCTGACCCAAACTTGTCGGGGAGAATAAAGCAACCACCTGCTCCCATTGACAGGAGAAGTAAAATGAGATCAAACGCTAGCAGGAGGAGAGAATTTAAGCAATGCGAGAGGTGGCTGCATGTCATTTCAGAAGTCACCTTTGGTCTTTGATCTGTGCTTAGGAAGTGGGCACCTCCTGGTCATTAGAGAAGCGTGCCACCAAGCTCACCCCACCTTGAAGTCTCAAGTGTTTGCTTTCCCCAGGGATCCTCCTCCTACTTCCGCCCCTGTGTAAATCATCTGCCTGCAGATTTCCTTTAGAAAAGCCGATTAAACATATGGGGAGCAGGAGCCAGAGCTCGTGTCCTCCTCTAATTCCAGGATTGTTCACAGTCACGAAGCTGAGACTGCTCTTTTATAAGTGTATTGTACATGCACAGGTAGGTCCTCCAGAGATCAGAGAGAGCATTATTATAAAAGCTGTTACGCAAACAAAAAAGCCCTGGCCCTGAAGAGCTTACACTCTAAACACACCAGACAGATAAGGGACTTCAACTTGAAGGATTTTAAAGACAAAGCACTCAGAGACAAAGTAAATCTGTGGCAAAACTGTGGATAAATCCCACTTTGCTGAATCCTCCCTCCTGCTCTTAGCAGCTCCTTGGAGCACTGCCTGCTTATTGCTAACAAAGCATTTGTTTTAGCTGCACACACTGGGAAAATAAAATATAATGCAGGTTTAATGTGGCAAGCACACGCAGCTACCCTCTAAAAGCAGAGATTTATAGCAGGTGTGCATGCAAATATTTACCCACCCTGGGCATTCAATAAAATTGCATTTGGGAGGGAGTCTCCACGTTACTGCAGTGAGCTCCAGCTTGTTGATACCTTCAATGAGTGTTAACAAGGGGCGAAATCATGGGGGAGCAAGAGCCTGCTCTCAGGTTTCCCCATAAATTGGTTAAGGCTGCAGAGAGGATTACGTGCCCAGAGCCATCCTAAGCACCGAGATGTCATTACGGCGAAATCAAAGGTAACCATGGGGCTTGGCAGGTAACTGTCAACAGCGACGGGAAAGAGCCAGCTCGGGAAGGAGCTCTGCATCAGGATGAAATCCAGCCACCTTTATTTTCATTTCAGGTGAGGGGTCAAGCAGAAAAGCTATCCCCAGCGGCCTTTATTTACAGTTTTCAAGGGAGCGGCTGATGGAGCGTTTAGAGGAAGAAGGATGAAGCCGCTCGTCCCTCGCTCCCAGGGACCAGCCCGATGACAGACGGAGGATGCTGTAATGGCACGAGAGCCGGGAAGGCGCCTCCTGTGAATGAAACACAGGCAGTGGCCCTAATGAAGTCATTAGCAAAATTCCCAGCAACTTGAACAGGGCCAAGACTTCGCCTGTAATATTTGCAGGGAGACCAAGGAAAAGATTTTCCCATTGGGACATCTAATTTCTGCAGCATAGGAGCATACTCCCAGAAGTGACAACAGCAACACACCAAAAGCAGATTTCAAGGCATTTCTTCAATCTGAGTTTCCTTTTACATTTCTTCCCTCCATCCTACATAGGCAAACAGCCTGAATTTCTAGAAAATATTTATTTATTTATTTATTTATTTATTTATTTATTTATTTATTTATTGTTCTCCTAGATACATAGTCAATTTGCCATCAACACCTTGTGAGTTTTTTTGTATTTCTCTGGATCTCCTGCTCATGAATACAGAAGGTACAAATGGTTTTGCGTTGTCAAGTCACGATAGCTACATCTGTCCTAGAAAAGCCATCAGAGGCTGTTCTTTGGCCCTGAACTCACATCCGCACAGCCCAGCTAGCACTGCCCACAGCTGACTGGTCCCATGGAAACTGCCCACTGCAAAGCCTGTGAGCTGTGCTAGGGCATGGGAGAATACTGCTAACCCTAAAACAAGCCTGGCTCGTGCTAATAATTTAATATCATGGACTAGTACAGGTCACCAGTGGAGCCCACAACCTGCTTCTGTTTGATGTAGCAGAGCGAACAAAGCCCTTTTGTGGGGGCATGGAGAGAAGTACTTTTCTATGTTGCTATCAGGGAAACTTGCAGGAGAGTTCTAAGACCTCACAACTTGCAGCCGACCAGCACGAGGAGGCAGAGGGTGATGGCACTGCACAAGCACATTTGCCATTTTGAAAAGCACAGCCCCAGACCTCTGTGGACCATGGACTAAAGTAACATCAGAGCTGACTGCCTACTGCCATGCCCAGGAACTTCTACACAGGGCAAAAGAAATAATAATAATAAAAATATTAAAAAAAAAAAAAAAAAAGGAAAATTTCTCCCCTTTTTTTTTTTTTTTTTTTCTGCTCAGTCATGAGAAACCCTCCCTCACCTCCCCCCTTCTCTAAAGGAGCAGCCAGTTTTGCAAGGGTTAACCAGCATGAAATGAATGTGGAGAGACAGTCCGGGACCATAATCACTTATTATTTTCAGGTAATATGCTTTATCTCTGCCTAATCTCCTCATCTGGAGAAACACTCACTGCAGACAAGAGTCACGGAGGTTATCTCTGATGATGGGGCTCTACGGACTGCTGGCTGCGAGGGACCGAGGAGAGGCCAAGGAGAGGACTTCAATTATGGCCTGAACTATGCTCTGGTAGCTGAAAGGCCATTGTTTAATCTACTAGAAATCATTTATTTTAGCAGATAAAGGGATTACTTGGGTTTTCTTTTCCCCAAGAACAGTGTGTTATTCCAACTACTAACGGAACATTTGGAATTTAATTAAAGAAAAAGCACAGGGAGAAGCAACACAGGCATCAACATCACTTCTAGGGAAATTCAAATTGATTGTCACTCTTTGATGCTGCTCAATCACCTCTATCTCACTCACCCTTCCTACAACCCAGATTAAATCATCTGGTTCTCTCTATCCTGCACATTTATTTTTTTTTTTAGGGATCCCATCCAAAAATTTGGGACTATGTAATGTGAATTCACTTCACAGCGGAGACCTCCTGACTTCCAAAAAGCCAGATTACCCCAGATTCATCAAGAGAAGAAATGTGGATTTGCCTCTTCTTTGCTTGGTGCTGGCTGCAGTCTGGCAGAGCTCTTTCCATCTGGCCCATCCCAGCAATACGGTGTCATGGGTGCAGACAGGTCCAATGTTTGGAATCTCAGGGTGGCTTTACTGCTCAAGGATGAACTTGAAACTACTGCATGCAAAAGTCTTGTGTTTCCCTCTGAGTTTCCTTGTCTGTGCTACCTGCATTTTCAGAGATTTTTTTTTTTTTTTTAATCCCATAGACTAGAGGCCATAGAGGACAGTTACAAGTCATTCTCAAGTGCATCACTGTGTTCAGCAAATGCAGATACATTTTCTTCCGTTATCTATTCTCCTTCAGATCCACAGACTGCAGACCCAAAGAGTCTATGAACTACAATTAAGAAGCAGCAGCCTACAGAGGTAGGCATAAATTCAGCATGCAGTGGTCCAGTTTCTCTGTTGAGAAAACTGTAAACAAACAACAACAACAACAAAAATCAAAATGAAAGACAGTACTTGTGTTTCTGTAACAACTTGTTGCAAAGATCAGCTGTCTTTTTTTTGTTTTGCCTTCCTGAAATTCCATTTCTCTGCACACAGAGTAAGGATGGACATACCAAGTAGCCTGGTTTTTCCACCCATGACTTTTCCTTGTCTCTTCGCGACTGTTTCAGGTGATATACACCCATGTACGCCAGCTACATCCTCCTTCAGATCACAGTCCTGTGATCTGTTGCTGTCCTGTGTGGTGAAATTTCTCAGATAAATGGGGTTGTCCATCTTGTCCACCCTGCTGCTACCTGCTTGTGTAGTTCCCATCCTTTCTGTCTTTCCTCCTAGTCTTCATCTGGCCCACTCCAATTTTTGATCTGCATCACTCACCACGGGACACAGCAGCCTGACTTGGCACATCTGATGAACTGGCACCACCACTGAAGATGTGGTTATCCTGAGACTCTTGATCTCCTTGTCTGATTTTGCCCAGAATCTTTGGTGACTGTAACTCCATCCTTCACTTTCTATGGGCAGCTCCAGAAGTTGCTGTGAACTATCAGGTCACCCTGTCTGCTGCTAGTCATTGTGCTGAACCAGTTGTTCAGCTTGCTCTTGACCATGACTGCTGACCTCACCTCTTCATGATGTTTTTCAGCAGCTCCTTACAAATATCATATAGCCCTAGGACACTCCACACAGCTATTGCAACACACCGTGTCAAATGACTTTTTGAAATTGTGCAACTGAAGTTCTTCTTCTTGATTTCTTGATATCTCTGAACTTGCCAGCGATCAGCCTCTTGCACTGGTTTTGCTCTACTGTCCGTCTTGCTTTGTGGAAACTGAATCCACCTTCTGAATCCTCCATCAAGGAACACATTGATGAATTTGCTTAGAATGCTCAAATGCACAGAATTTGGAAGGCCACCATTGTGGGAATTTGCTTACTAGGATCTGTTTCTCCCTGTGTAGGGGATCTTTTCTTTCCTGATAACATACAATTGCCTCACTGCGTCAATGACCCATGCTGCAGCTCCACCGATCTACTCTCAGACTCTCAGACCCTCTGATTTCTTCAGCCTCCTGACCCTTCTTCACAACCTCTGCCAGCAAGATTCTTCTTGTCATCCAGCTCCTGAAGCGTTATAATCTCCCAAACACTGCAAATCTCTTCATCTCTTGATCAGTCGTCTGTGTAGAGTCTGGTAATGTTTCAACCATCTCTTCAGCCTGTCCTTGTCTGAAAGTGGGGGGGCTGCCCTTATCCTTAATGTTCTGGTGTTCCTCTTCGTTAGCATCTGTTATAAAAGGACATCTTGATTTGGACTTTCACAATAATGTTTTGATGCTGCCTGGTTTTTAAAACAAATTCTCCTTGACTGCCCTTACTTTTGACTGTGGCCCAGCTCTGGGTACATCTGCTGGGGATATGCCTTTTCACCTATCCATTCTGCTAATCACTGACCACACGGAGAATGTCCTCCTACACCCAGGCTCAGTGGCTGCTTACTGTCTTGGCATTAAGGTGATCAGCATCAAGGCCTGATGAATCTTCTGTAGGCAGTTCACAGTGGCAAATTTCCACGTTGAGCTCTTGGCTGAATGAATATCCCTTACTCCTTTGTATGTTTGGTCCTTCGAGCTCATTCAAGTTGTATCTGATCCCACCCAGCCTTCCCAGTTCACATTTCTAATCAAGCTGTGTTAAATAGATGTTGCTGAGACAGAGGATGAGGTTATGACTACAGAAGACCACTGCTCCAGGAGACATCCAGTACTTCCTTTACTTGCCAGCTTTGGTCTCCTAAATGCCAATCAGAGCTTTCCAGCACTGCTTCCTGTTTAGTTTGCACCTACACCCCTTTTTTGTGTACATTGAGTCTGTAGAGCCTCGTGAAAGCCAGCAGGCTTTGTCTTATTTGCTCTTGGTTAGTACTTTCATTGCCAATCTTTGGCATGTGCCAATCAGTCACGTACCTCAGTCACTGAGTACATGAATGGTTCACTCTGGAGTTTGGTTTAGGCATGCCTTGACTGCTGGAAAATTGCCTGAAATTATATGAAGAAATCAAGGAAATTCTTCCTTGGTGTCTGTCATAGGAGCCCATATGTCTGTAAGTACTACAGCACTTGCTCCACAGCCCTATATCCTGGTGAAACTAAAGGGATGGTTTCTGAAAGGTGACAAACCTTAAGTTGACCAGGATTGTTTTATTTTGACTACTGTGATTCCTGCTAATGCCTCTCTTGTGTTTTGCATCATTGCCTTAAAATAAGGTTTTCCCATATGACATCGCTGCCTTGACTGTCCACCTACTTTCAGAAGGCACACAGTATTATCCTGGTACTTCTCTGACTTGCTCATCAGCAGTGAGATTTTACCCAATGTGATCTCATATTCTTTTGTATGCTGGCCAAAGTTTCCATTAGTAGCTGTGCTCTCACTGGACCACTGCCCGCTCTGCTGTGCACTGGTGTGGCCTCACCTCGAGCACTGCGTGCGGTTTTGGGCACCACGATATAAGAAGGACATAAAACTATTAGAGAGTACCCAAAGGAGGGCTACAAAGTTGTTGAAGGGTCTAGAGAGCAAGATGTATGAGCAGCAGCTGAGAGCCCTGGGTTTGTTGGGCCCAGAGCAGAGGGGGCTGAGGGGAGGCCTCATGGCGGCCTACAGCTCCCTGCCAGGGCAGCGCAGGGGCAGGCGCTGAGCTCTGCTCTCTGGGGACAGCGACAGGGCCCCAGGGCACGGCACGGAGCTGTGTCAGGGGAGGGTCAGGCTGGGGGTTAGGGAAAGGTTCTGCCCCAGGGGGTGGGGGGCGTGGAACAGGCTCCCCAGGGCAGTGGGCACGGCCCCGAGCTTCCGGAGCTCAAGGAGAGTTTGGACACCGCTGTCAGGGACAGGGTTTGGGATTTGGAGTGGTCCTGTGTTGGGGCTGATGGCCCCTGTGGGTCCCTTCCAACGCAGGATATTCTGTGATTCTAGGATTCCCCTCACCCATCACCAGCCTATTACAGATATCAGACAGCCCCTCTATGGCCAAAACCTCTGGCCAGAGCTCTGTGTGTTTCTTGCCAGTAGCTTCATGGCAGACACGGCTCTGCAGGTCTCTGCACATGTTGCTGTGCATCTTTTGAGCACTCCACATGAGAGAGTTTTTGGCTTCAGTGGCACAGTGCTCAGCCCTTCTCATAAGAGCCATGCTTCCAAGAGAGAACAATTCTTATGTATGCATCACAGCAGTATCTAGATTACCAAAATCACCTGACTGGCTGGGCACTAAAACCTGGATAGAAATATCACTGAAATTGTTTGCACTGGGCAAAACTAAGCACAGTACAAAGACAGCAATCCAGCCGAGGAAAGTTCTGAGCATGGGGCTGGAACCAGCAAAGTGACCGAGTAGAGTGCAGTGTTCAAGGTACAACTGATGGTGAGAAAACGGTAGGCTGGGAGATCACTGTGGATAGCTCACATGCATGAAGGAGGATTCAGGCTATGGTTTCTCTTAGAAGCTGTCTTCTTTCAAGCATGTACTAGAACGAAATGTCTCACCTTGATTTTAAGTAGTGGAGAATCCACAATAACCCCTAGTAGCTTCCAGCTCCTGCTTACGAACAAATTGCAAAGAACCTTTTCCCCACCGCTTTCCCCTGCTACTCATGATGTTATAAGCACTACCATAATTTAATACAGAACCAATATGAAATTATTATAATTCCTTCTTCCTACGCCTCATTCACCCCAAGATCACAACAGAGAGCAGGTGATTACTCACAAGAACAACAACAATTTTATGAAAAATAATGAATTTCCAGGATGGTCTCCGTCATCTCAGACTCAATTTTGTTCCTAGCTCTACCCTTTTGCTTTTCCATATTGAAATACATTCTGCCCATTTTCTCCCAGTTCCTGTGCAGAGATCAAGGTAGACCTGTGTCCATGAAGTGTCTTCTTCATTATTTCTATATGCCCATATAACCCCAGTTTTAGACTCCTACACAGTCAACAACGATTCTTTATATCCCCCCAAATCAGTGACAGAATAATTAACCCATTTCCACAGGATTTCCCTGCAATGAGACTCGAGGATTCATATTAGACAATGACACTCTGAGATCCCTCTTTAACCAGTTAGAGCCCCTTAATTTGCACCACGTTGATTTCATACTTTTTAAAAAAAAATCCAACTCTGATTAACCAGTCAGTTCCAGAAACCAGTAACGATGAGAGTTGCTTACTCTTACTGAAGCACATTAAACTGATTTGAGAAGGCTTGTTTTCTATATGTGCACACTCATTTCCATCAATTTTATGCCTTTTTTAATAAATCATTAACCAAGTGATGTGTCCACTCTTTCTTGCCTGTGACAGTGACAAGCTAACAGTCTTGGTGTTACCACATCATTTGCCCAATACTTTTAAAAAAGAAGCAGATATCAATTTTCTTAGACCTCTAAAATCTTTCCAGTATCCCAAAATGAAAAATCAGCATTAATGGCCCAACATGTTCCTGATTCCAAGAGTTCTGAAACTCTTGGCTGTAAGTTACCCAGACTGGATAATTATAAAATATTATGTGGTTGCCATTAAACATAATCCCTAGCTATTAATGGAGCACAAAATATTCTTTCACCAGCACTCGATACTAATACACAATCTGATCTTCTCCTCCAAACAAACATGGAAAAGAAATATTAATTTAATATAATACTCTTCCATTTCCTGGTGGTGGTGGTGGTGGCCACTGCCTTTATCTACTAACAGTTTTGATTAATTTCACCTTAGCTGACCATAAATTTACCTTTACGTTCTTCTCCATTACTTGTCCATTACTCATTCCAGGGCAGAGCTGGCATGCTCAGATGAATTAAGACCAAAAGATGTTGGCCTTCACCTTACCCTACAGGAGTTATCAGTATGGGTCAAGCAACCCAGAGCACCAAGCTCTCTTTCAAATATCCCATTATGCACTAAGAACAAGTAAATAGAAAATACAAGTATATTGCTGTATTTCAGCCCAGGTCAGCTTCCAGCTTTAAGGAATAAAGGAGGGATACAGTCTCCTGCTAGCAGTCCCCCCAGAAAAGACACTATCTGACACCACCAAGTTAGCCACACGTCACTATCAGGCAGACTTCTTTATTGTTGCAAACATAAAACAAGACTTCTTTATTGTTGCAAACACAAAACAAGCAGGGATTCAGTTCATGGGATCAGAGCGTGGATCTTTAAACACTTTTTATGACTCTCAAGCTGGCAGGAGGAATGCAGAGCACTGAGCGCTTCTGCAAACGTGTTCCCAAACACCTGGAGCATGTGCTTGATCCAGCTGCAAACAGCTCTCTTCCTTCTGTCTCCCACCAGCCTCCTCTCCCTTGTTTCATTCCCAGTTTGGTGAAATCACTTGTGACACGCAGAGCTACTGAAACCTGACCCCATCCCCTTGTCACCCCAAACCCTGTGATTCCCGCTTGCAACTGCCTCACTCCAAAGGTGTCTATTTAATCCCACTTTCATTATGAGCACAGCTACCAGTAGCTTACAGAGGTTACAAACAATTAAGCTTTTATCAAAACTTGGGCTAATCAGCTGCTAACAAGCTCCCATTCAGGAAGTGGCTAGGTTGATTTGAATCTGAAAGTCACCCACTGACTGCAGAGAGGGAAGAAAGTCTGAGGGGAGGCAGAAAGCCGGGTTTGTGCCCTGCTTTTCAGCCTCAGGAGGGCTCACCCCCCAGGCTTTGACACCACCAATAGTTTGAAGCAGCCCCAGTGCCAGGAGATGCACTTCCACTTCTTGTTCAGAGTTTGTTTGGTCAAGCAGTGAACTGCATCAGGGCACTGGAACAGGGTAAAATGGATATGGAGGGAGAAAAAGGGAAGGGAAAAAAAAAAAAAAAAAAAAANAAAAAAAAAGATTGGGGAAAGGGTGCTCCTTTTGAGCTGGATCAGTTCCCCAGTTCACAGCCACAGAAACACTTGTGTGAGCACAACAGCCAGAAGCAGCAGCCACGACTGGACACAGCAGAACTGCTTCTTTCAGTGATGGGGTTCACCCATGACAGCCTAAAGTGCTTGAGTAGCTACAGCTTGTGATAAGGTAAGATTTATTCTTTGCTTTATGGCAAAGTCTACAGGCTCTATCACACTCGGAGCCGTATAAACACACCAGGAAAACATTTGCTGTTCCAAAATGCCAACCATCTGAGCAGCTCTCAGTCTGCAGCCCGCGCTGCTTTTAAGGAGAATGTGAACAGCAACCAGAAACAAAACCCAAGTAAGCCTGTTGTCGGTAGCCTGAAAATCATGGAACGAGGACACCTCCCCAGGAAATGTTGTAGGGTCTGAAAAATCAAGAAAGGTTGAAAGCCTCTGATCTTATCATAAGGTAAGTTGGCAAAATTTGATCACCAGAACTTCAGTCCAATAGATGACTAGATACAGGGAGGGAGGAATATGCATTATTCTCCTTAGGTAAGGGATAAAAAATATTTCAGCCTGTATACGCGTACACAGAACACCCTTCCCAAAATCATGGCAGTGAAACATCTATTGCCCACCATCAGACATTCTCTCTCACACACCCGTTTATGGAACAAATCAGAGGGCAAGTGAAAAAGAGATTTTCATAGAGCAGATTAATGAGTGTGAAGTACAAAGCCTGGGAAGGGACAGGCTTTGCTGTAAATAAGGGAGTGGTACTCTGCATGGCCTTAAATATAATTTGAGCTGTTCTTACTCAACCTCCTGCTGATATTCTTGAAGAAATAGAGTGGAGCCACGATCCCAGACCACTGCCAGAGAAAAGATATCTCTCCTATATTGTCCCTTAGGACAGAGATCTCATGCCCAATTTCGTTGACGACTCTGGAGAGAGATACAATCTGCACATGAAGAATTCTTTTATATGTGGGCCACAGAACTACTGCCTTGCCTCTTGTCAGCCCTAGGGAGAAACTGAGACTTATATTGCAAATGCAGCCAAACAAACCAAACCAAACCTGTGGTTCCTGCTTCACTGCAGCAATTCGGAGCCATTGAAGAGATTCTGGTCTCTCTCCTACTAGAAAAGCCAAGAGCACCAACACGGGCTGTTAGGTCTCTATCCTCCAGCACCATCCCTGTGGCTAGAACAGAGCATCCTTGGGAAACAGAGAGAGACCCAGGTGGGTGCAGGTAACCATTCATGCTGCGAGGCTGGGTGCTCTGGTCTGAAGCATTTTCAGATTTCCGTGTTCATTGAGATTCACAGCACTACAGTGAAGCCTGTACCTACATGTTCAGAGGAGCAGGGCCTTAGAGGCAAAGTCAGTGTGTCTTCATACCAGGGAGAAAAGTGCTTGCTGCATGAATGACAAGGACCCACACACACCAAAGCAGACAGCGTCACTAGCACAGCACCAGGACGGGGAGCACCTTGCCCTCCTGCAGCACTTTTTCTTGAAACGCTTTCAAAGGCAGCTCACTGAAGAGGTGTGCATGTAATCACAGCTGGCTGGGGATACGCTTCACACCCAGGTCCCACATGCCACAGGCTCCTCAACCCCACTGCCGCGCTCGTAACACTAACGAATGTTGCAGTGATTCGGTAATAAGAGTAATTCCACAGTGTTGCTCAATCCCTGCTCTGAATCTGCTCCCAGTGATGGACAGCAGCCCCATACTCTCACCTGGAAAATGATTTCAGTGTTCTGTCTTGGCACCTCGCTCACCGGCTTCTCCATGTTTCTAAAAGGCAGATGTTGCCCAGACCTCTCTGGAAAAATAAAGAACTGTTTGGAAAGCACAGAGGCAGAGTGCTGGAGCTCCTTAGCTTTGCTCTCCTCATGCCTTGGCAAAAAGTAACAGCAAAAGGTTTGCACTGAAAGCTGGCAAAGTATTGAGGCAATGCTGCACGCTACTCACAGGATAAAGGCATTAAGAAAATTAAACATTTTTAAAGGCATCACACCATCAAAGATTTATTCTCTCAGCTTGTTAAAATTAAGGGTTGGTTTGCATATCTGTGCCATCCTGGCTGTGTAATAACCTCTCCAAAGCTATTTCTGTTTTACATTCCGTAGTGTTTGGGAAAGCAAGCTGGAGTTTTCTGAGGACATGCATTTTTCTTAGAGCTAATTCAGCATTATTTTCTCACCCATTTCCTTTGTTGGAAGCAGAGAAATGAACTAGAGAACTTGAAGGCAGCCTACCATGCCTCAGAGGGAAACTGCCGTCCCCGCCTCGCAATAGCCGGGCTGTTCCTCTAGATGGCTCTGCCTTTGCCCAAATCCATCAAATCCTTGAAGTAAAAATCCCAATTTCGAGTGACACGGCAACACTGCTCCAGCTCTCCTCCCGCCCCAGTCGCAGGCTTTTGCAGCAAAATGGATAAACACCGATTTTCTGCAATTTTAGAGAATAACATTTTCAGCTCAGCTCTTCACATTCAGAGGAAAGTCATGTTTAAAAATCTTCTTGTCCCTTTCTAGCTATGAGTTGCCAATAAACTGCTTGTTTTGGATGCCTGTTGTCTGGTCAGATTTCGAATCTGCATTTTCCAGTGAGCCCCTTCTTCAGCTTGCTGCAGAGCTGTTAGAAATAATAAAAGTTTACAGGCAAAGAAGGGAAAAGACAGACACCTTTCAAAACATGCCGTGAAATTTTGTCCTGCTGCTCTGACTGTCCAAACACACACACACAGGTCAAGCAGGTTCCCAAAAAGATACAAAATAAAATTGTTGGCAACAGTGAAAGATAGAAAGAAACAAAATAACAATGGCAAAAAAGGTGGAAGAAAAGAAAAGAAAAGAAAAGAAAAGAAAAGAAAAGAAAAGAAAAGAAAAAAAGAAAAGAAGAAAAAGGAAAAACAAAAACGAAGCAACACCCTTCATGATTAAACAAGGAAATCCAAAGTCATATTTCTTCCTCATGCTCACTTTTAGGTGATTTTCCATCTCCAAAATTGTCCATTCGTTTTACAACGAAATATGATGGTGAAAATCCTCCAGTTCTTACGTCCCTAGTTAGATCACACAAGGGATGAATATTGTGATTTGAGGTAGCCCGGGAAATCTGCCTCGGTCCAGCTTCACTGCTGTACGTGTGTGTTTTTAACTATTTTATCGAAGAAACGCAATGCAGGGACTTTTCCCAAACGGGAACTTGTCCCCAAAATCCCGATGTCAAGCGACTGTCCTGGGGACAGCGCTTAGCATGTGTACCTGGAAAGGGGAATTTACGCATCTTTATCAGCAGAAAACGGAATTGAATAACAATCGTATTTCAGACCCGGGGATTTACATCTTCAGAGCCACAGACAAAGACTCTCTACAATCTTATTTTTCTGTCTGCCCGTGCGGGTCCGATGTTTGTCCGCTGTTTGCCAGAGCCGACATCTCTGCGGATCCCTCACAGACGTCGGATCCTGCGGATCCCGGGTGCTTTTCTCTTCTAAAGGATTCCCTTTTCCCCAAAGTTCCCTCCCCAAGCAGAAGGCGAAAACCAACTTTTATTGGAAAATCCCGCCCTGCGACCGCCAGCCCTTTCCTCCCGCAGCAGGACCGAGCACACCGATGTTGTTTGTTTGTTTAATTTGGGGCAATTCCTCCGCCAAAGCTCATTAAGCGCGATCTCAGCCCCGGCTCGAGCGAGCCGCGCGGCAAAGTCACACCTCAACGGAGACTTCACGCGAATTTCACCCTTCGCTCTCCCGTCGGGGCAACGGCACGACGCTCATCTGCCCAAACTTCCCAAGGCATCACCGGCGGTCGGGACTCGGGAAAGCCCGAGGAGGGGGCTCGGGGCCGGGGGCAGGCTCGGGGATGTTGCCCCGCCGGCAGCCAAACCCCCGGAGCTCCCCCCCACCACCACGCACACCCCGACACACCCCGCC
>VXAV01004673.1:534602-553663 GCA_013399715.1 Alectura lathami
GAGGCGATGAGGGGCGGCGGGCGGCGGGCGCAGAACCCCCGGGGACGGCGGCGTGAGGGGATGAGGGCGAGCAGGCTGCTCCCAGCGCCGTCCCCAGGCTCCCTCTGCCCCTAGCGGCCGGTGCTGTGAGGGGACCGGGCTCCCTTGTCCCCCTCAGGGCTGGTGTTGTGGAGAGAGCAGGTTCCCTTGTCCCCACGTGGCCTTCCCTGTCAGGGGACCGGGCTCCCTTGTCCCCCACCGCTGTGAGGAGGCCGGGTGCCCTCAGCTCCCTCAAGGCCAGGCTGTGAGGAGCTCTCTTGCTGCCCAGTTCCCCTCCGAGGAGACTGGGCTCCTTTTGCCTCCTCAGGTGCACCGCTGCTTCCCGCAGGAGACGGCAGCTAGTCCCAGCCCTCCGTCCCCCTGTCTGGGCAGGCCGGGTGGGCTGAGGCGAGGAGTGCTGGTTGTGCAAGGCCCGGATCCTTTGGCCGTGATTCATGGCTCCCCTCCCTGCCCGGCGCTTGCCAGCCCGGCCCCGGGGCGCAGCCAGTGCCTGGGAGTGGGTGTAGCGTGGGGGTGCGCTGGGATGGTGCTGGGCCTGCAGGCAGGGAGGGGACGCGCTGGGCTGGGGCCTCTGGGGGGACGCTGTAGGGTCACGGCTCCCATCCGCCGTGTGGGGATAGCTAATGGCACCTCAGTCCCCTGAAACAAAGCCGTGGGCATGGGGCAGCTTGTCTGCAGGCCAATGGCTCAGCGCTGCTGGTGTACCTGGGCGCATAGGCCCATCTTTCCACCAGCTCTTCTGAGAAGAGCCATGGCAGGGTCTCCACCACATCAGCTGTAGTCAAGAAATGGGTGTCCCTGCTGGCTGTGAGGGGAGCGCTTCACGTTCCAGGCAGGTCTGAGGTGGAGGCTGAGGCTCTCTGGTGTGGGATCTCCTGCTCCATGTGGTCTTGAAGTTCGCTTGGGCATTGGAGAAGACGAGGTGATGATGTTTTGGGGGCAGGTTTTGGATTCTTGTAGTGGACAACAGGCAGAGGAGGAACCGGTGTGGGTGCTGTGCTGATTGGACAATGCCTGGGTATTGCTGTCTGTCTGTGGGACAATGCATGGCTATTGCTGGTATCTGTCTGCAGTAGGGCTCCCTGTTGCGGAAGGTGACCTTCTCTTTTGCTTCTCCTGTTTTCCACCAGGGAAGGGAAACTATTGGACCTTAGATCCCAACTGTGAGAAGATGTTTGACAACGGGAACTTCCGGCGCAAGCGCAAGCGGCGCTCTGAGCCCAACGCCCCCGCAACCACGTCTGCAGCCTCCTCTCTCGGGGGTCTGAAGGCTGAAGAAGAGCGACCCATCCCAGCCGCAGGCAAACCGTGTGGAAACAGCCCACCCCCAGAGCTGGACCCGTCGCCTTCTGCCAGGGACCATCCCAAAAGCTCTTCTCCCTCCGGTATCATTTCATCTACCCCTAGCTGCCTCAGCACCTTCTTCAGCGGCATGAGTTCCCTCAGCGGTGGAGGCAGCCGGCTGACGGGGAGTCTCAGCAGTGACCTGCATCACAGGAACTTCTCTGCTGGACAGCTGAGCAGTGGCACTTTCACCCCTTCCAGCAGCTCTTCCCAGGAGATGCCTTCGCCAGAACAGCTGCAGCGAGTTGCGGGCCCTTCCCCTGCCTACTACAGCTCCTTCCACCCCAGCAGCAGCAGCCAGGGAGCCCAGTACAACCACTACTACAACTTCACAGTTAACAGCCTCATCTACACCCGGGATGGAACGGAGGTGTAGGATGCTGGGGCGGTCGGCCTGCGAGCGCTGCAAAGGGAATGGGAGTTGCAGGCGTGTTTGGCAGCACGGAGGACCTTATGCTTTTGCAAACAGCATTTCAATGTGGACGCTTCCCAGGAGTTCTTCCAGGAAGACGGATCTTCTCACCTTTCAGAATAAAATCACCCCGCAAACACCAGCAGAAGGCAGATGCAAAGTCTTTTCGCCATCCTGGAAAATGTTAGGTGCTTTAGGTGGCTTGCCATCTAAATTCTCCAGATGAAAGTGAACTGAATTAACATTTTCAGAGGTTTTTAATCTTGAATGTAGAATAAGATGTTGAAAACCTATAAGCATAAAATGTTGTCAGCAAGAACTGAGAGTAGACATTCAGTGAGTCTTAGAAGAGAAGAGGAAAAAAAATGAAGAGATTTCTTATGAAGTGCCTTGTAAAATGTATTAAAAATTCTTCTGCCAGCGACTGCCTCTGTAAGCCCTCTCTCTCTGCCCTGGTCCTGCAATATGCAATGCACAGGGGGATACTTTGGGACAACGCCAACCTCCCCAAAACCCTCGAGAGGTTTGCTCTGGTCTTCCTGCATATGGCATATTGTACAGCTAGGGCCATGTTTTGTAAAACAATCCTTTCCCCCGAGCTTAGTACCAAAGATAACTCTAGCCTTGCAGCTTTAGCACGAGAATAAACACTGGGGTATTTTTATACATATTTGTATGTAATATAACTCTTCTGTACATATGTTTCTATGTGGTTTTATATTTGTAAATTATGCTCTGGAGCTGTACTTATTTATAATGTTTTAAACTTTGTTAAAGTTTATTTTACTCTGTTTTCCCTTCTTTTTTGTTGTTTTATTTGTTTTGATTTTTGGTTGGTTTTGTTTTCGTTTGTTAGTGTATTAATAAAACTTTTCAGGCTGAACAGCTGTTGGGAATAAAATGTTAACAATTGTTAGATTTTTGCCTGGTTGTTCCTCAGTATATTTGAGGCATTATGAAACTTTGGGAGACAGGTTTTGCTTTCACATGGCTTGGATTAAAAGGTGCAAAGATTTACGAACAATTTCATCCGTACAGTAAGACAAAAAACCTGCTCTCAGCCCGAAGGAGATGCCTTTGAGCTGATTTGCTGCCTTTTGTAGTCTCACTGTGCAGAACAGGCACCCTGGTCTTTTCAGTTTGTTTGTTTTTCCCAACGATCTGAGTTACAACTGTCTCTTTTCAGCCTGCTTTAGTCAAAATAATAAAAGCTTGCAAAAATAAAAGAAACAGGGCTGGTTCCAGCTCAGTGCTCACTAGGAGCAGGTACAAAGTCCGAGTCTGACTGTGTTATCTTGATCCATTTTGCAAATCAGTTTTTCAAATAGGATTGCACCTGCCTAAAGTGACACGCTAGCTGTGAAGTCAGAGCAGTCACCTAGCGGGCCAGGCTGAGCCGTCTGCTGTAAACAGACACTCCTGAGAATCCTTCCTGACTCAAGCTGCTGGGCAAGGAGAATCCATCCTACAGCACTGATTATGCAAACCCATGAATTCCCAATTCTTGCTGTTTGCCTACGCTGTTTGGTGGGTTCTGTGTGCAGCCATAGAGCAGAAATACAAATTCCTTCTTGGGGAATGTAGCATCAATGCTGAAGCTAAGATGAAATTGCAACTATTAAATGTATATGCATCTGGCATGATGTAAGGCCATCCCCGCAGGCTATTCAGAAAACAAAATTGTTGGCAGCGCAATGCAGTGCCTCTTCACAGGCTACCTGCTTAACATGTACGGTAGTGATGCAAGACAAACCGCTGGCCTGATCCAAAATATAATGAAGCGCTGACGAAACGTCAGATGACATCCGTGTGCTTGGGATCAGGACCAAGCACTTTCCCCAGCACTGGCCAGTTTGTGCAATAGCTGAGACCAGTGGGCGGGTGGCAGCTCCTGCCTCATCCCCCTCTCGCTCTCCCCTTCCCAGCAGAGATATGATCTTCCTGGCTTTAGGGGTAATTCCTCCATGTCTTGATTTTTAATTGCGTTTCGGGTGATGCAGAGGTAATGATAATGGGAGAGAAAAGGCAGATTGCCACTAGCAAAATGCCAAGGTGGTCAGCCCTGCCCTGCAGTTCAATCGCAGCAGGTGTGGAATGGCTTTGTTTGGGTTTGGGGCTGCTGAGTCTTATCTAAAAGTGGTGGAGGGATTCCCAACACCTTCAAAGGTTTAGAGCCTCGTGTATCCATGTGACTGCTTCACCCTTTAGCTCCACCAGCCTGTTCTCACACCTTAGCAAGCAATGGGCCACTCTGGGATGCTTTCATGTGTCCAGCTCATGTTCTTCTAACCCAGAAGGTTTACTTCAGGATTTACTTTCTGCCACTTCCATTGGCCGTGTGTTTCCACAGACTGTATCAATAAACCTTTACTCTTGCGGATCCCAAATCAGTGGTGAATTTGTGTTGTTAGACTCTGGTAGTCTGTCCTCAGCAAATATTCCATAGCTTCCTGTGCCACGTTTTCTGGCTGGTGGCATGGCACAGCAGGGCCAAGGGAGGATTCATCCACCACTGTGCTCCAGCCCTGTTCCAGAGGGACGGTGATGGGTTGTAGGGTGATTTTGGCTGATCCCCAGTGCATTTTTCCTGCCCTGAGCACCAAATCCTGCTCCCTCCAGGGAAAGTGAACTCACAGCCGGGATCAGGGCCCCTGCGGACACATCAGGCTGGGGTGCTCATGATAAAGGAACCTGCCCGAAGGACACTTGAGAGTAGCATTCAGCAAATAGACACCTGCTCTGCAGAGAGGAGCCGAGTGAATGAGCTAATGGCAGCCTTTTAGGTTTCCTTTTGTCATTAAAAGAGGCTCTTCTTTTAACGAGCAACACCCAAATCCTGGGAGAGGGAGGAGGAGAGGATTCAGTTTAATGAAAGACGCTTAAAAGCAGCAGGACTATTGTCATGGGCTTTGGGCATTTGCCGTGATCCCCCTATTGAAGGAGGTGGAAAACAAAGGCAATTAGCCTAGTGGTCGCACCCTGAGAGTCCCCACTCCCCTCCGAATGCCAAGGCCGTGCATGGGATGGGCGCTCTCCATGACAATGAGCCTCCTCCCAGCCTGGGCCGGGCTGCGACTCAGCAGCCAAGGGCAGAGCCTGCTCTCAGGGACGTAAGGGGAGAAACACTCGTCCCCCGGAGAGAGGCTCTGCCTTCAGGCCTCCGTCTTCATCACAGCCTGGCTGAGGCTGGAGGCCCCTCTGGGTCCCTCTGGCCCAACTCTGCCCCAGCAGGGACACCCCAAGCAGGGTGCCCAGCCCCACACCCAGGTGGCTTTTGGAAATCCCCAAAGAGGAGACCCCACAGTCTCTCTGATCCCTGTGCCAGCTCCGACCCCCGCCCAGCACAGCAGTGCTGCCTGGTGGGCAGGGGGAGCTGCTGGGCTCCAGGCTGTGCCAGAAAGGTGCTACCTCAACTGGGCAAGCACAGCCATACTCGATGTGAAACCACGGTTGTGCTGACTGCAAGCACAGCTGCCCGGTGCCTCTGCCCCGCTCTGCCTGTGCCCCCGACACCCCCAGTCAAGGACTGTGGCTCTAGCAAGCTACTCATCGCATGCACAATTACTAAAAAAGGCAGTCCTCTCTTGAAAAGAAGGCCAAAGACATTTCAAGAGCCGCATTGGATCAGTAACACAGATGCTTGCTGGATGCTACGTGTGGCAATTCGCCAGCATGGGGTCGTTTAACTTTGCTCAGTGCTGGCCCTATTGACGTGCCAGCAAAGGTTCAGGCAGGCACCCACTGCAGGTCTGCACTTGAGCTGCTCCACATTACAAAGGCTTTGCCAGTACAGCTGGATCAGCCCAGTCCCCTAGAGGAGACCCAGCTCCTATCAACAAAGGAAACTCTTGTGCCAGCAAAGCTAAACCCCCACCCCCAGCAAAACCCAGTATATTGCGGGGTGGTGGGAGGGGATTCAAGAGGCAGAACACAGCCATCCGCACTGGGTTTCATCGCCCGCCAACTCTTTTGGAAAGAGGGCTTCAATTAATGCTACTGGCCATGGACCGTGGTTTGCATCTCCTCTGAAGAAGGAGGCTTTTGATTGGCACTGTCGCTCACCCAGTCCATGAAAATCAGCCACATGTTGTACCCATGCGGAAGGTTTGGCTGCCTTTGTACACTGGTTGAGGGTGGCATATCCCAGCAATCATTAGGAATAGTTCAAAAGATGTAGTAGTGCTGAAGGAAACTACTCTACTGATATCCTTCCCTTGCTCTGTTTCTAGCAGCAGAAAATCTTCATCAAACTCCTTTAGCTAATGCCCCACCAGCCCTACAGATTTCACTTGACTTTAGATGTGATCTACCTAAATCCTGAACTGCTTATCGGTGGGATGTGGTCCTGTTGGTCTCATTCTGAGAGAACATGAAAGAAGAGGAACAAGCTTAATTTTATGGCTTGACCTCAGATGAGATCAGGCCGAGCTGATGGTGACAAGGGTAGATGATGCCTCAGTTAGAAACAGCTGTGCCAGATGGAGACTGCAATTGTTTGGAAAATGTTGACAAAATAAAGATTAGTTTCACTGTCCTCACAGAAAATCTCTCTGAAACAGATATTTTTTTTCTCACTTATTTTTTCTCTGTTTATTGAAAGAAGAAAAACATAGATTTACCTTATCTTTTTCCTTCTTTTTGGCAGAAATCTCCATCAAGCTGAACTCCCCCTCCCCAAATGTTTTCTATTAAAATGGAGGCTGATGGAATGTTTTTGACCAAATTACTGAGCACAGTATTCACCTGGGTAAGGTGACGAGAATTTGCCCCTCAAGGAATAACTGAAGTGTAATGTAAAACATCAAAGGTGTTATGTTTTTTTTTTTTTACCTTATACCTGAGCTATCTCTGAATCATATCAAATAATCTTCCCGTTTCATAACACCATACAATGCAGGCTAAAAGTATATGTGATCTGCTTTGTGTACTGCTGAATGGATGATTAAACTGTCTCACCTGAGGGATATTCATCCGGGGCCTGCCCCAAACACAGTGAAGTCAGGGGAAAGACTCCCACTGACTTCAGAGGGCTTTGGAGCAGACCCATAATCAGCACAGCTCTAACACACTTCAGGTGGTGTCTACAAGACTGCCCTGGGACATGTACAAAGAGCTAAAGATTACACATCTGAAAATATCATGGGCTTGATCCTGGCAGTTGGCTGCCATAGGAGAGCAGAAGCCACTTCCTCTGTCCACCCAGGCTCCTAGGATCATTTTCCCTTCCTTGCACTGCATTGTGTCCAGGATTTATTGACAAAGCAAAGCTCTCGCTATGCGGCCAGTCCATGCTTGCAATAAACAGAGACAAATCAGGTCAGGATCCATGGTTAAGCTGCCCTGGGACCCTTCAGGTGGTGCTGATTTTATCCCTAATTAAATAGCAGGGCTGAACGGTGCTATTTTCCTCCCAAGCTGGTTCCAAGGGTGTCAGAACTCTCACTTCACCCTCCAAATTCAAGGCAAGCACAACCAGGGATCCTCAAAGTGCGGGGTTGGTGCTCAGCTCTGAGAAAGTGGAGGGAGTTAAAGCTAATGCATACTGGGATCAAGCTTGTCCCTCCTTCAGCAATGTGAATGACACACAAATGGGGCCAAATTATGTTGGGGTGCAGGGGGGGTGTGGGCAAATCACATCGTTTACATCTGTGTAAGTGGTCCTCTAGTAAGTGGATGTTTGGGAAACACCAGGCAACAGGTTTAAGCCAGGCTGGAGGAGGTAGACGTGTTCTGGTGGTGGGGGTGAGCTGGGAATTCCTTGCTTCAGGAGGAAGGAAGCTTGCATGGAGGCAGGACAGATTCACAGAAGGGAAGCCCAGCAGGGGTTAGGAAAGCCTTCATCTTTGGGAGGAATATGCCTCAGCTGCAAAGCATGGCAGTGTGGGAATATGTTCTGGGGAGGTCCCACTGTATGGTACAGTCTTCTCTAGGCAATCACCTTTTGGCACTGTTTGACACAGGACAGTGAGATTGACAGCCTGATCCTACAGAGCCATTTTATGCTCCTAGGTTTGTAGCAGTGCAGCTGAAAGCATTGTTCCAAGTTTCCATTTAGTGCAGGCCAATGCAGAGCGTTGGCCAGTCCTGTTGATCTGGATGACCGCTGAAGATATTCAGCTTGTTACAGCAGCTTTCACCTTCAAAAACCAGCTAAATTAGTGCAGACAAGGTGCTTTCTGCAGGTGCCTGTTTCTCTCCATCTGACACAGAGACCCTGGGGAGCCAGCTGAAATCAAGCTTTTAGACCTCCCCTAGGGCAGGAATACATGCAGGTCTGCAGAGATGGGGCATCTGTCATATGTGATCTTACATCTGGTTACAGATTGTACCGTAACTGTCAGGGATGGAGGACTCCAAGGAGTTTTCAAAGCAAGACACATAATCCATAGGTGAGCCTCCTTGGTCATGTGTGTTCCCTCTTTCCTGCTTCAAGAACTGCTCATGAAGTATAAAACTTTGGGTTTGCAGGGATGTATTGTTTTCTATTTGCCCAGGCTGCTCCACATTTCCCACAGAGAAAGCTGCTTGCACAAAGCAGCCTGGCTGGAGAAGGGCAGGAGGTGAGAGCTGGGGTGCATTGCAGCTTTGGGCAGGAGCACATCTGCTGGGCATGCAGACAGGTGCTGTCTCTTATATACAGCAGCTCTGCTGCACCCTAAGCTGTCCCCACCACCTGGGGCAACAGTTTTGAAATCATGAGCCCAAGCCATGATGGGCTCCTGGTGAATCTTCAGCCAGAGCTTTCAGCTGGGATTGCTGTGTCCCTGTGTGCATGTAAACCTGAGCAAGCTAGTGGAGAGCAGCTGGGTTCAGTGGCCAAGGCAGCATGTGCCTGAATGTGGATATGTATATATATATAGTCATATTTGTAGCTGTTGTCAAAAGATAGGAAGTGTTGTCACAATTTGGTGCAGAAAAAATATCCATCTTCTTCCTCTCCAGCATTCACAGCCTGTCTTTTGCAGCATGGTGGGGAAGCAGACCTGGCAAGAAAGCTAGGAAAGATTCAAAGAATTGGGGGATGTGTTTATTATAATTGAACAAGGAATTATGGTTATGTTCACTGTCTCTTGCAGGGAATCTGTTAGCAATGGTAAGCCTACAGCGATGTACATGTCACAGATGTGAGATCTCATTCCTTCCCTGGAAAAGTAACAATCCAAAGAGACAACTATGACCAAGGATGTGTTACTGGCCCTGTTTTACTACACAGGGTCAAGGAGCATCATGGGGAAGTGAAGATTACACAGTGCCATAGCAGAGACAGGTATCAAATCCTCATTTCCCAATGCCTCCATCACCAGACTGTCCTCCCCTGATAGGTCACCCTGAAACACTCTGGCATACCTCCAAAGCCATCCCTTCTCGGTGCTGCTACAGGAAATCACAACGGGCTATGACATTTCTTGCCTAAATCTTCCAGAAATCTGCTTTACATAGGAGCATGGGGGAACATTGCTCCTGCCTAGGACACCCAGTGGCATTGAATCTTCTTCTCTCCAAACCACACAAGTCAACTCTGCAGGGACTGGCTCTCTCCCAAGAGATTCTCATAGTGTGTAAGCCCTGTTCTTAACCAGAGGACAATTGGAAATGTGCTGAACCTGCCCAAAATATCACCAGCAGCCGATCGCTGGAGTGACCAGAGACGTGTGATCCATTCCCAGGCATTTGTCTGCTCAGGTTTTATAGCAGCAGTGCTTGGTTTGCATGCCGTGATCTTAGAAAAAAGGATTAAAAGTGTGTTCTGAGCTGAATCTTTTGCTGGAGATCTGGTGATCTAATTACAGCAGCTCGGGTCCCTTCTATACCCCTGCATGCTGACTTCTGCCTCCAAGCCACCACGAACGGATCCCCAGCTGTTAGGAGGTGTTGTCCCAATAAGTCTGGGAAAACACATGGATTTGCAGCAAAGTAATTGCACCAGAGACTCCTCTGACTGCACAGAGCCTATTTGCTTTGCTTGTTCCAGGACCCTGCCACCTTCCTCACGTACAAACACCCACCTGCAGACATGTACTCTTTCCTGCGAGCTGCATCCTGCCCTCCCTGCCCACCTGCATGCCTGGCTGTAAGATCCCCACCAAAACTCAGCTTTCTGCTGAGGGTGGGATTGGTTTCACCAGCTTCAGGTGTTTCCAGCACAGACATCTCTGTCTGAGCCAGTCACCCTTGTCTCCCTTTTGAACTGAAGCAGAGCAATCGGTGCCATGCACATGGTTTTCTCTTTGAGGTCTACTTCAGGAATGGATGAACTGGTCCCTAGATTTCCACTGGGGTTCTCCTAAGCAGCAAGTCCTTCCAGCTGTGTTTCAGTGGAAGGACACAGGAATTTATCTTCTGATCGAAGCAGGTTTTCCAACAGCAATGCTGCTTGGAGTCCATCACCTCCAGTCCTAGGAGGTAAAGGGAAAACCCTTCTCCTGTTTTAGTGGCCAAAGAGTCTTCTGCATTTTCCATCCTCTCCTCAACATTTTCAGCCCCAAACTATTGGTTCATATCACGTTTCCAACATCTGGCTGGTCTAGAAGAATCAGGACTGGGCACACCAGTGATGACGGTTATACCAAATCACATTCAGACTCAAGTCCCTCCCAGGTTTATAAGGTTTTTCCAAAACTTGACTACATTTCTAATTGTCCCACCACCAGTATTGAAATGTACTGTACGTGTTAATCTCAAATTCTTTTCCCCTTCCATAATCTTTTCAAGTTTTCCTGCACTCAGGCAGTAAATCCAATTAGATCCATGGGTGTTAGTGCAGAGCCAAATTTACTTTTTCAGCTCCAGACATTAATGCACTGCTGGAAAGTTTTCCTTTTCCTTTCCTTTTCCTTTCCTTTTCCTTTCCTTTTCCTTTCCTTTCCTTTCCTTTCCTTTCCTTTCCTTTCCTTTCCTTTCCTTTCCTTTCCTTTCCTTTCCTTTCCTTTCCTTTCCTTTCCCTCTTCTTCTCCTTCCTCCCCAAATGCTTGCAGTCACAGCACGAGTACTCACACTCTGCTCCTCTGCACGTTCCCTTTCTTGTGTAGGCTGAAACTGCTGGAGGTAGAGGTGTGGCAGTGATGTTTGATCTTATTTCACATAAAACTCTTTCACTGAGGGCTGATCCCCCCACCCCACGCACACCTTCATCTTGAAGAGCATCCTGCTCTATCAGTGCTCCTGCGGCAATGAGCAGGCAGGGTAAGGTTATGCCTGTTGTAAGCAGGGCAGGCAGGATCGAGCCTCAAGCAAGCTGCCATCCCCGCAGGCTGCAAAATCTGTAGCCTCCTCCAAAATAAAGGTGAACGCGATGACACCACATTCAGACAGTTCGTGCAGTTCATGTCTCAAAGCACATTCTGGCTCTGCAGAGGATAAAACTCCACCAGGGCATGAATTTCTCTGGGCTTCCTTCAGAGGAGTATCTCAGCACAGCCAGTGTTGTCCCTGCTTTGTTCTGATGAGGGCAGAATTAGGCACTTAAGAGCACCCTTGTCTGTAGTCTTTTGAATTCTTTAATGCAAATGAATGGGAATTATTCAGCGTATGATTACATAAAATAGAGTGGTATCTTGAGAACTTCTGTGTGTTGGGTCCTGATGAAGATGGATCAGGTACGAGAGCTGGCAAGCAGGCAGCAGGATTGTCCTTGATGTTCTCAACGGGATTTAAGCAATTCCTTTCTTTCTTTCTTTCTTTCACTGTAGAAATTTTGTGTTACAAATGCTGAATAATCTCCTCCCAAAATGTTTTGGATGTCTCTCCCTACATGGAAGCAGCTTTCTGCTGCCCACCCCAGTGTCCTGGGAAGCACCTGGACATTTTAGTGCCTGCAGCTCTCAGCTCCAGGAGCTCACAGTGGAACCCCAGCCTACCCAGGCAAACTGCCCATTGCAGGCATCTCCAGGGAAAGCACAAATCTCTTGCAGTCAGGTCACCCTTGAGAATTCTTGGCAGTGGTTCCATGATGAGAGAAGAGAGCAGCTAAGAGGAGGATGGTCTGTCCCCAAGGTATGGAGAGCTCACCCAGCCCCAGCTGAGCATGGATGTGGGAGCTGGAGTGACCAGTCCTGTGGTGCCATCAAGCTTTTCCTGGAGAGCATGCACAATGGGAGCCTCCTCCATGGCGTTTCATGGGTGGTGCACTGGCCAGTGGAGGAACCAGATCTTGGCTCCTGTACCACAGGTACCACCAGCACCATTGGTGAACACCTAGAGATCAGTGGTTGTGCTTCAGACTTGCCTTCCTCATTGGGTTAGACTGGGATGATAGGATCTGTAACAGACATGGGTAGCTGTAAATAAAAATCAGAGAAGACCAGCAATAAAGCTGAGAATGAGTGACAGACAGAGAGAGTAATTCAATGTGAATAACATGGTAGACAAGCCAGAAACATGATCAAGGGATGAAGAGTTGAAGGACAGGAAGAAATGCAGAGGATTGGGTTACTGGGTATGAAACTAAATGCAATCAGCTGAAATGCATCAGTGAAGGAAGATGCCAACCCAGAGAGCTGCTGGGAGACAAAGATGGCACAAAGCTCACCACCTGAGCTGTTTCAGGCTGCACAAGACACAACATCAGACACTAAAGTGAGTTCAGGTCCACGATGCCTGGTGAATTCTTAGGCTGCTCTTTAGCTTCTCCATCTCCAGTATTTATGATAATTTTAGAATAATATTTGCTAGAGATCCCACAAAATGACCCACTGTGAGAACACTAGAGGTTTCTGAGGATCTGTAGCTTCTGTAACTGTTCCACTGTCCCTAGCTGACCTAATCTTGAAAGCATTTGCATCGCCTCGGTGACAAACCACTGCTTGGTTTTTTGAGTAAAGAGCCTGTGATATGTCTCCAGCCACTTTCTGAGGATCTGTAGCTGTGGTGATGCACTGCCATCATTTCATCCACCTCTGCTGCACTCACACAGAGTGCAGGAGTCCTTACACCACAAACCTACACATCTTCTAAAGCCCCAGTACTGTGCTTCATGAGCATAGATCTGTCTCACGAAGTACTTTCCTGGCCTGTTGCATCTGGGCTTTTCAGACTGTGGGAAATCATTTCGCCTCCTGTGTTACAGAGGGGAATTCGGTAGAAGCAAGCAGGGCTTTCTGTGTGTGCATCAGAGTTTCTACGGGGTCCATGTAAGGTGATAGGTTCAAAACTTTGTTGTGAATGTGGCATTACTTGGGGATTTTTTATGCTTTTGATGGCTCAGATGGTCGTACTCTGCCTGTCAAGCGCTGAACGTCAAAGGTGAAGGCACCTTCCTCCTGAAACATGACATGGAGCCCAGATGTCCCGCCTGAAGACACACACCTGATCTTTGGCTATCTGCAGAAAGAGGTGGGAGCCTTTTTCTTCAATGCATTGCTAGTCCCCTGGACATCTCCTGGAAGCCTCCAGATAACCCCAAGGCTTAATGTTGACTATAGACTTTTGTTTGAATACCCTCCATGGAAGAGATCTTCCAGAAAAGATAAATTTCTCAGCAGATCTTCAAAGCACTGCTGCTATCTGAAGGAGCTTGCTCCAGCTGGCCAATGATGCTGTGCTTGCAAGTCCCAGTGACTGGCACCTGGGGCCTGACATGGGTGCCAGCCCAGCAAGGTTGTGCAGGTGAAAAATAACCAAAGGAAGAACTCAGCACTCTGAGATCCCAGAGGAAGGATGAATTAGAAAGTTTGCCTTTCTAAGATGAGAAGCAAGGTCCAGCTCCTGTTTGCTACCTGTTCCCTTATGAGAAGAAGGATTCCAGTCCTCTTTTCTGTCCCCAAGCCTATTTTAATTTGGGGTATTGTTGTGAGTATAGAAATGTCCAATACCCTTTTTAAAACTCCAAATCTCTGGGCAGGAGTGATGTCTAACAGAGCAAGTGATTAGCTTGTGTTGAACCACTCCTGGTGGGCACAGCGCCACCAATGCTGGACACCTCCAAACTGCACTCATGGTTTCTCATTGTGGTTAGTAGCAGAGGCTCCCAATTTGGTTTACCTTCTACTGGGATGGCTGTCTTTCTGCAACCATAAGATGAGATGGTTCATTAGAGGAGCCACTGCTACCTCAAGACCCTACCTGAATGTAACGGAGATTCATCTTGGGCATTTCTTTTTGGTGGGTCACCTCAAGGGTGACTGTCCTGTACCTATTAGGTGTACTCCTGACTGTGGTGTACCCTTGTTATCTTTGGCTCCAAGGTGGCAGTGTGGTGTCCTCAGCATCCAAAATGGCTTGTGGCTGGATAATGCCTGGCCACTCTCAATTTACAGGGATTTGTGACATGACCTGGACTTAACCTGAACATGCGCCATGATGGCTGGTACCCACATATTCCCTGCTCCCATGTCCTACCACCGTAAACATGGATAATCCCCAGCTCATGCTCACTTGGTCCTTCTGAAAGAACCTCATGGGCTTGAATTTAAGCTCTGCTTTATGACCAAGGGAGCACAATCCTTGCAAAGCCCCAGTAATCATAATACGCGGCGGCAGAATTGATACATGTGAGCTTTTTCTATCACTCAATTAAATGGTTAGTTTATGCAACATGCCGTCTTTTTGAATCAAAGCTGGGTCACTGTTAGGCTGAGGTAACATTAATTATTTTTCCGCTTGTCGGATCCCATGAAAAGGATGTGAAAATGGCCTGTTTATGAAAGAGTGCGGGCAAAGGCTGTGAGCTGATTATGTCAAACATATTCAAAGCTTCCTCTGCAAAAGGGATTGTGATCAACAAAGCATAGCCCACACCTGCACCCATTTCACAATGAAAGCTGTGAGGGCCGTGAAGCTACTGGGGAAAAAGAGAGGTTGCATTAACCCTTTTGGGGAACAGGGACCTTTCCTCTGTAAGATTTGTACACACGCACAAATTGCTTTTCTCTTTCCCTCAAGTGGCTCCTAAGAACTTTACCCCAAGAGGAAAACCATTTTTTTCCATCTGATTATTTTCATGAGTAGGCTTTTTTAAGCTGGGTGCAAACGTCAGAGTGCCCCGTTTTCCTCCTGCCCTTTGCTGATATCCAAGGGAAGTTGTAGAGAGGAGCTGTGTGCTGGAAGAGCAGGAGAGCAGCGCAAGATTAGACCCCAGTCCTGAAATAAGTTTTGTTCAGACCAATCCTGGCACCCTGAGGGCTAGTGCCTACTCACACGGAGCATGCTGCTGGAGCCAGGCCATCTCCTTAATAACAGCTGTAGCTGTGTGGAAGGCAGGAAGGAGAGAGGTGCTCTCAGAGAAAGCTGAACTGGATACTACCTGAAGGGAACCTACCCCATTTTCTTCCAACCCTGCTGGGTTTATGACAGCTGGGTAAGATTGTCTGTGTTCAGTATTGAGCCTGGTTTGGGAGGGAGGTTGGACTAGAGATGTCCTGTGGTCCTGTCCAACCAGGTGATGCTGTGATAAACATATTCATGTCCTCATGAATACTCATCACTGAGGGCAAATTTGCATCTGCTGGTCACTGAAGGAACATGGGACAGGGGAAAGTGCCACCATCCTTCTCTGGAGCCTTTTTATTTGTCATTCCTGCAGGCAAGAAGATGGAAGTCTCTGATTTGGGTGGCAACGCTAAGGGAAATATAGTTACATCATGCGTGACCTCCCCTGCCAGTCTGTGGTGAACCCCAGCCAGCCCACGGCGCAAGCTCAAAGGGCCAAGCAGAAGCATTCACCCAGCGTTACCCTGTAGCACCGCAAGAAACAAGCCTGAACCCCAATATCTACCCTCCAGTCCTTCCCATTGGAGCTGCTATTTAGGAGAAAATCCTGTGTTCATCCAGAGTCACAACCCAGCCTCATGCAGGGCTCATTATTTAATTATCAGGAAAAATAAAAAAATAGTATAAATAAATAAAATAATTATTAAATAATTATTTAACCAGGAGCAGCTGCAACAGGTGCCTGAGATGTACCACGCTCTACACCAGAGCAAGTAGGCACCTTCCTGGCCCAGTAAGACAGTAAGAGCTGGCATCTTGGTCCCACATGGTTCAAACTCAGTCCTTTTGCCTCATGAGCCCAATAATCTTAGATTAGGGAGACTTCTCTTTAATACAGGGCAGAAAGGCAGGCCCCCCAGTGCTTTGGAGATATCACTTTAATATGAGGAAAGGGCAAGGGCACGTTTTTCAGCTGCTTTCCCATCTGAGGCAGATGGAAGTCTGCAAAGGGATAGACCTGCATACAGGAAAATGAGACTGATATCACCTCAAAGCAGACTTACAAAATTGCTTTAAATCACTGTGTGGGCACTTTGTTCAGCTGCAAAGTTATTTACCTTCTGTAAGCTGCTAGTAAGCTAAGAGTAAGCTAAGAGTAAGTTAAGGCAGCCCAAGTCGCCACTGGTTTGCTCCCAAGTTAGAACAGTCTCATCAGGGGATGCTGAAGATGGGCAAGGATCGTGTCACACTGGAGGCTAGTATGGATGAGCTCTTCACCAACAGATGAGCCCTGTGAGAAACACCCTTGGAGTCAACTGAAGTCAACCGTTGCATGAGGGAGGTAAGATCCACCACAGGGACAAAATAATACTCAAACTTCAAGTTTCTGTTCATGTTCTCTGTGGTGCAACAGATTTCTTTTTCTGGCTCCTGTGCCAAGTCAATACTGTTTTATGGGAAGACCTAGGACAATCCTCTAATTCAGTAAAACTTCTAGTGATTAATGTAGGAATTTTGCCTTAATAAGGTGCTATAGACTAATGGCATTTGCTCTAATTAGCACTCCTGAGGTGAGGTGTAGAAATGCCCTGCTCAGCATCACGTAATGTAGAAACAGATGAAGGAAATTTCTGACTCTGTTCAAGGCTGCAGTTTTTCTTGATTCATTGTATATCATGACAGCAAAAACTGCTCCTCTTGTGATTAAGACACCTTCAGAATGGTTTTTACTGTGTGTGCATTTAAAATAATGTTGGAATAGTTCTCTGAGTATGAAGCAAATGTAACCACAGATTGCAATAGACCTCTAAAAACCTGGTATCTTAGAAACTCCAGGCTGGGCTTCAGTCTCTAAAGACGAAGTGCTATAAAAAACTTTGGGTTAGTTCTTCGACTGGGCTGTGGTCTTTGGTCAGGTTATAATCTAATCTCTGGGCCATGTTAATTGGAAATGGGTAAGAAAGCAGGGCATGTTACAAAGCAGCATCAGCGAGTCTAGGTAAGTCAGTGAGTAGGTCATTTTCCATTACCAAATGTTCTACAAGATATTTGAACCTTGTTTGGAAATAAACAATCCAGCAAATCCTTGAAATACCTAATCTAGTAATCCTCATAATTAGCATGGGGCAAGAAAAAGTGAGTTTGGTAAACATAAACTCGACTAAGAAATTATTGTTGAATAATATGAACAGCAATTGTTGGAATAATTGTATTCATTCAAAAATCGTTCTTTTTCCTGTTGATAAGTTCCTTCCCTCCGAAGTTTAAAATAGGTTCAGGTATTTAAAAAGAATGAGGAGTGAGAACACCTTAGCTTAGCGCATGTTGAGAGCTCTTTTGGTAGCATGTTATAAATGACAGAGAATAGTCACTATTCGATTATAATTGTGTACAAATACAGCAGACCTCTCAACAGTATTTGCAAGGGTCATTACGGAAATCAGACTGTGGCCTTCTGCATAATAGTTGGTTGGGTCATAAGAATGCCTCTTCAGAAAAACAGAATTTCCCACTCATAGGAAATCCCCTGATGTTGACTGTTTATTTTTGAAACATGAATTAAGAGAAAAACTGGGAAAAAAAAAATAAAAACAGCATCATTTTTGCTGGATTTAACACTCTGGAACATCTTCATAAAATGAAGATATCAGATGTGGACTTATTCTCAAATTTTGTTCCAAAATCACAATGTTTTAATGCTGTAAATAGTAGTCATGAAAAAAATGTTTCGTTTTGATTTTTTTTCTCCTTAGAATAAAATCAAAAATGCTTTTGGAATTAATAATTACTAATGACAATTTTGAGGGGAGAAAATTGAGAGCTAGAACCCAACTAACATCAAAGGAAGCTTAGAAATTGTTGTTGAAAAATGTAAATACTCCTGAAGAAATGTTTCTGTTTTCATAAATCGGCGTTAAAAAGCAACCCCTGCTCTGGATGATGACAGATGCTCATGCCATGTTGGTCCCTAGCAGCTGCTGCACTTCCTTCCCTCTGGTGTCTCCTGAAGGTTGGACTTCGCCACCTCCAGGCACCATGAGATCGCACCGGCGCGGCATAGGCTGGCTCAGGTACTAGTGCAACACTGCTAGCAAGACTTCTTGGGCTATCGCCTGCTACACCCAGTGGTCTCATTTTTTTTTTTTTTTTCTGAAGAATATTTCTGCCCCTGCAGTTCCTGCTGATGTGCAGCGTGCTTAGGGTGGAGCTCATCTGATTGGAGGTAGGTGGCTGCCCCACCAGCTCCTCCACCTCAGCCAGCCCCCAGGCTGCCTCTCTCATCATGGGAGAGCAACTTGATTTCTCAGAGCCTGACTTCATCACTCTTTGATTCAGCATCTGCAGCTGGCTGATGAAACATGCCTTTCTCACCTTTGATGACTGCAGAGGTGTAAAGGTAGGGTGGACAGCTCAGAAGTAGACATCTACCATACAGGCATCTGCAAGATGAGTCCTGCCTATCTATCCACAACTGATTTGGTTATTCCTCTTCCTTTTCTTTGGAAAACCACTGACATACCAGCCAACGTACAAGCCTAGGCCAGCAGGAATAAAGCTCTTCAAGCACCTGGGACATCAGCGCTGTGAGCTGATCCCTCACTCAACTCTTTTTTTCTTTCAGCAGGGAACTGAAGTGAGGATTCAAAGCCTTTAATAGGAAACACATATGAACTCTGAAGTGAATATAGGTCAACCTACAGCAGAGGGACAATCCAGGTAAATGCAGTAGGGACCAACAATGGCATAACTTTTAATGGGCTTGACACGTGTACTGTGTACTATTCACCCCCATCTGCACAGGGCATCCTTGAGGAACACCAAGCACTCATACCCTGGTCCAGAAAGCCCAGTGCCGTTATCCAGGTTACGTCCAGAAACCCTGGCCCTGCTTTAGGAGTGGACCGCTCTTGATATCCCAGAACAGCTGTGAAGCACGAATGTCCCATGGCATCTGCAGAACGCTGTGGCCAAGACAGTATGAACATCTCTGAGGAAATGAGGAGGAAGGGAGGATAATTGCCCCTAAACTCTCTCCTGTGCATCCCCACTGTCATTCTCCTCACTAATGATGTTTTTAGTACAATGGGATTTTTTTTTTTTTTTTTTTGAGTTGAATCCT
>VXAV01004673.1:553705-619692 GCA_013399715.1 Alectura lathami
GAATCCTAAGCAGGTAGGAAATAGACTCAAAAAGAAAGTGCTTGCTTGTCTTTGGGTTTCAGCCTGGAGGTGTATCTTCTCCACCTTATCTGTATTTCTCCTTTTTCCACAGTTTTCTCCAGCCTCTCAAGTAGCAGATTTTCTTACCATTCAGAGGAAATGTCAGCAGGTCATTTAACAACTTTCCCTCTCCTCAGAGGATTTGACTTTTAATTATACATGGAAAGATACACAGGAGATTATAACAAGAGGAATAGAAGGCAGCCAAAACCAAACTGATTTATTTATAGCATGTGACATATGGCAACATAAGACAAGATCTCTGGCTTATGGGCATTTTGGCAAGGCACAGGCTGGATCCTATGGCAACGACTTGTGTTTGCACACCTCCCATTTCTGCTGCTCTGTCCTGATCTTTCTTTCATGTCTCACCTGTAGGTCTTCAAAGAGAGGCCCTCAACCTTCCTTGGCCAGTTTTGACATAGACATTGCTTAGTTATATGCCCACAGGTAAGAACCATCCTGCTTCAAGCTGTTCAGGAGATACAGCATCTCCAAAAAATTTTTGCACAGAGTGTAAATGGAGACAGTGGAGCTTACCTCTTTTATCCACCTCAAAGTATAGTGTGAGGGACAGATAATGTTTCACAGTGCCATCTAATTGTTGAGTATTTTTCTTATCATTAGGCATAGAAGAATATAAGAGCAGCCAGTCTGGCTCTGATCACCCCTCCACCTCCAACCTTGCCAAGACCCTTGCCTTTACCTTTATGCAGCCTTCGCTTGTTTCCCACTTACCTGAAATAATAATATATGATTGTTTATTCCCTTAACTGCTCTTACCTTCCTTTCTTCGTCCTCATCTCCCTGGAAATGCATGGTCATGTGAGACAGGTAAGGCAGGAGTCATCTGATGTCACTGGGAAGAACAGCTCTCAGCCAAAGGCAGTAGGGCAAACCCTGTGTGGTGGTTTAACCCACGATAGCTCCCAGCCCTGCTTCCTACAAACAGGGAAGGAGTGGAAATTTCCATGGGGCTGGTGCTCCCGAGTCCCATCAGTCCTGTCTGAAAGCCCTCCACCTTTGATTCCAGGGTCTCCCCACAATGGACTTTTTATGCATCGTTCTGCCTTTGATGACTCCTACCAGGTTATTTTTCTTATCTGACTTAGGAAAGATCTAACATGATCAGTTAGCTAGCTCCAGGGTAGGTTCTTTGAAAGGCAATGATTTAACAGGGCTTTCTTTTACCTGTTCTTGGGGTTCTCCAAACTTTCTTGTTTATCTAGCTCCCTGAGATGCCGCGCTGCCCTCAGCAACACCTGGGTCTGGTTGAGGTGCTGGCCCAGCCTGGCCTGTGGCTGCAGTTCTGGTTCAGAGGGGCCATGAATCTGCTGATCCTCACCACGGAGAGCAGCTCCAAACACAGACAAGGGAAAATCCTCTTGTGGGAAGGAGGTGGGGTCCGTGGTGCTGAGAGTTAGCAAATTTGGTCTAAAAGCAGCTGCCAGGAAGCTGTGGTTGCTCATGCATCTCTCTGCCCTTCTCACAGCCCTCTGTCATGGTGAAGGGAGAATTGGCCTCAGCTCAGCAGGGGCTGAATGCCACCATGTTCCAATAAGCTGGTATAAAATGGCCTCGAAGCTCCATGGTTGACCAGGGTGGAAAGAAGACCAGTGGCCATCTGAGATGGGTGATCACTAGCCAGGCATCTGAGCTGAGCATGTGGCTGGGTCTCTCACAGCAGAAGCAGAGGGACATGAGCCCACAAGGCCTCAGCTAATGGCAGGCACCTGGCTCTCCTGTGCGGGAAATTTCATTGCATGGGACATGCTGGCTGGTGACTGGTCTAACTGGAGAAGCTGTGATGTGAAGCCAGTGTTTTGTGGCACTGTCACAGGGTGGCTCATGAAGGGTTTGCATGCTTGAGCAGACCTGAGCAATTCACAGTCAGAGCTATCAAAGCAATGACCCAGTGACTTTAACATGCTGTCTAAAATCATATTCAGAAACTTTATCCCAAAATTTTAATGCTCCATTATATCATTACAAATGGGCCCATGGTGATGTTATACATTTACGCATCAGCTTCCACACCATAGACTCCCAGTGAGGAGATCTGGAGTGAATTCATGGAATTAATGGAATTATGGAACGTGTATGTACAGGTACACAGCTGTTAGATGAAGTAAAATCCCATTCTCCTTCCAAAGCTGGATACATTTTAATGGAGGGGATAAGATTTTGCTAACTATGGACATGTGTGTCCATAGTTATAGTTATTGAGAAATTTGGAATCACCCATTTTATTGTCAATGTCTAAGCTAGTGCTTTCCCTGTAGCCTCACTAAGTAGGAGACAAGGGTACCCTGTTCCCCTGTCCACCCCAGCAAGGTCTTGCACCTTCCTCGGGCTCCTGCTCTTCTCCTGAGCCCTCAGAGACCAAAGAAACTGGTTCACAGCAGAGCCCTGACCCTGCAGATGGCTCAAGGTGGAGAAGGTAAATCCTGTGCTCGTGTTGCCCATGCACAGGTGGCACCACTGACATGCAACTTCATGTGTTTTATGAAGTCTCTAGACTTGCTCGCGGTGACATAAGAGGCCCATAGCAGTGCAGAAGAAAGGTTCACAAGAGTATCCTTCCTCTCCACTCCTGTATAGTCTGCTGTGGAGTTGGGCAAGTTCACATGAGAGGTGGAAGGAGCCATGAATTGGTTGAAAACCAATTCCCTACAGTGCAACTAGTGCCCCTCTGCACAGGAAAACGTAATGGTGGTTAGCTTAGCACCCTCGTACAGTGGGTACATGCCTATGGTCTTGTTGAATGAGCCCTGACCGTGTCCAAAGGAGTCACCATCCAAACCAGGTTGATGGACAAGATCATCACAAGACGGTGGAGGGAGCTCCAGTGCACGGGGTGGCTGGAAAGCTATTTGTGGTATGAATGGGTCCAGGGAGGAGAAAGGAAGGTGCATCGGGAGAGTGGGGCTGTGGGAGCAGCGCAGGGCAGGGCTGGAAGCGACGTGGCTGCCTGTCTGCTGGCTGAGATGCCTGTCATTTGTCCAGATGGGAGCGAGTGATACAGCAAAGCTCTTTCTCTCTTTTGTGTTATTCAGACAGATAGTGTGTGTCTTTGGTTGCCATATACAGTTCATTTCAGATCTGATGCCAGAGGATATTCGATACGAGATCTAAACAACCATTCGTGTAAATTCATAATGCTGTCTGTGCTGGAACATGTTGCATGACTTTGAATCTTACTGCAGGTTAGTGCCATCAGATATAGCTTAACAAAATCAAATGCAACACGCCCAGCTAAAGAAAAGATGTGACATCTTCACTGTAAAGCTAAAAGAAAACTAGCCAAGAGGGAACAAAACATGATCTGGCAAAGCCTCAGTCAGCTCAGCGGAAACTCAACACTCGTAGTACAGAAGTACTCCCAGTACCCAGCCCAGTGCAGAGGGTATGGATAGGCATCCCTGAGCAGAAAGGGAAAGGAGGCTTTGGCAGTAAGGCACCTGAGATAACATTGCTCCTGATCTTGCCTGAGATTCACCCTCCACTTGGAAGCTGGGAACACCTCTCCTGGATGCATCAGTCTGCCTAAGGAGGCTCCTGCCTCCAACTCTGCATTGCTTCCCTTCCTTCTCAGGAGGCAGCACTGTAATTTCCACTCTGTAAAACTTCTTCATGGCATATATATGGGGCAGCCTGCAGATAAGGTGCTCACAGGGAGGGCTGCCTGCTGTCAGACAGGAGAGCCCATGTGTTTTCCAGGCACACCTACCTCAGATATTTGAGCTGCATTTGCGATGAGCAAATTCTCTTGCAATTGCAGATGTTGGAACCCTAACTTGTTCCAAAACACACTCAGTCATCCCAGTGTCTTCTCACAGTGATTTCTACCTTCCCTGTGTGTATTTGACTGTTGTGGAGGGGAAAGTTTCTGTAGGTTAAATACTGAAATCTACTCATGAAGAAATTAGGGTAGTCAAAATGCCCTACGGTTTCCAGATCACTTAAATTTCCTTCCTCTGCTTTTCCAAGCATACTTCCATTTGTTTGCCCATCCCATAATGGGATGTAGCTTACCCACTGCAAAATCCCTGTGGTGTGTGGTGGAGCAGGTTCCTTCCAGTGGATTCTTGATTTGACAGCAATACGGTCAAGGGTCATGTATTAAAACCTTTGCACAGTTTCCTGTACTTTTAAAGTACAAAACCAAAAGTGCTAAATGCCCTTAGTATATTTTCCTGTTCACATCCAGCATCTTTCAAATAATAACTTAGAGCACAGGATATGAAAATACAGAGGTGAGATGCTGAAACATGCCCAGTGGATCTGAGCACACAGCCAGTGCTCTGCAGTAGTTTGGTGATCTTCTTAATACAGGCCTGGCCAGCACTCCCTGATATTCACTGACATGGGGAAAACTATGGACATTTTTCATACTTGGCCCTATAAAATTAACTCAATTGTGATCATGCAACATCTGAATAGTCTGCAAACTTTTTTGGAGGCAAACTACACAATCATCTCTGCCATCACAGTGGAGAATGGGATTTCTGGCATTTGGTTTCACATTGGGATGTTCAAGAGATTTGTCTTGCCACCAGTGTGGATTTCTGCATTATGTCAGCATCAGCTGTGCCACAGCATCCCTTAGCCTTCATATGGGAATGATCTTGCAGAATGAAAGCTGTCACTGAGGCTGGTGTAGAGATGGATGGGCGTAGGAAGGATGGCCAGGATGCGATGAAAAATGCGTGTGTCGCTACAAGTGATCAGATGGTTTGACATCTTTCACCGCCACAATAACAAATCCCACAGCCACCTTCCCAACTCACAGCCTTTTCTTTTCATTAGGTAAACGAGAGTTGACTGTTTCTCTGCCGCTTCACCATTATGGGAACTTTCACACCCAGAGCAATTTTGTGGTCAGAGCACTGGGCTAGTAAGCAGAAAATTAAGTTAAGTCGTGGCTTTGGAATAGATGCCTACATGCCTATGAGTCAGCTCCCCACCTACAAAATTAAAATATTGATACTTTCTTATTCCCGTTGATTGTCTTCTGTTCTTATCCCTGACGGTCTGTTTGAGAAGGGCAGTCTGGTTTCAAACAGAGTCATTGCAGGATGGAATCTGGCTGAGGCTCAGACCCTGTGGCCACAACTGCACCCCTCCCTCCTCCTGCACCAGCCCTCAGCCCAGCAGGTGAGTTCCTCTGTGATGTGATGATAATTGCTCATTCCCTAATACATGGTCCGAAGACTCTGAGACAGTATTTTTTTACTGGGAGGTTACTGTCTACAACCAATGCTTCTGCTGGAGTCAGAGCTTCTCACCAGCCCAGAAATATACTTTTATTGTATTTGTCAATTGTTAAAATACATAGGATTTGTAAAAATTGAATATTTGTTCAGTGCCAGGCACAAAGAAAATGCAAGGGTCTTTCACACTGGTCACAAAAGACAGGATCTTCTGTGCATTCAATATGCAGAAGAGACTTCTGACAGCTCGCCTTGAGAAGTAAATAACCTCGCTTCCCAAAAACTTCACTGAGACAGTAAGATGACACTGCCTGTAATTCTAGTAAACACTATAGATATTATTTCACATGCAATTTGGCAAATGTTGAAGAATTAGTCTGCCCATCCTGCTCCTTACAATTTTGTTAATGATTCAGTACAAAACATATACAGAGGATAGAGTGAAAATCACCAGGGGGAGCCAAGTAAAATCTGAATGCAGGCAACACTTGGCTGTGGATAAATAGCCATTATGGTGGTGTATAACGACCTGCACAGAACACACTCCTTATTGAAAAGCTCCTTATTTCCCCCTTCAGTTGATCCTACTTCAGGTCATCTGCTGATTTTCACAGCTTTCATAGGTAACAGAGTAGTAAATTTCAGCTCCAAGAGGTGGCGTCTGAAGGCCCCCCCATGTCCTTCCCATCTTTTTTACATACTGAAGGAAGCTCTGGTTACAAATCTGAGTTCAGGCACAGAGGAACTCAGCCCTGGATTTTGGAGGCTGGAAGATCTTTGGACAAAGTCAGCACTTCCTTCAAAAATAGACTTGGAAAATGCTAAAGAAAGCCTCAGTCTCAACAAAATGGTGAACAACAATATAATCCTGTAGTTCAGTAGACCTCCAGCATGTGTGTGTACTCGGTCCTGGGCAATGAATGTGTGCTTGCATACTCTCTGGTTTTCAGACTTCTGTTGTTTTTTTTTTTGACTGGTGGTGATGACATAGCACTGAGTGCAGACTGAAAATTCTATTTTCGAATGCGTGTTTATTCTCATTCTAAAAAGAATTTTCATTTAGCCATTCCTAGGATGATGCAGGCTTCATTCAAAATAGATATGTAAAGACATTTTTTGTGGCACAACTCATCACTGAACTGTAACTATATATATTTTTAATCTTGACTATGTTAAGATTGGAGACAAATTATGAGGTATTCCTTCTGTTCTTTGAGATACGGCAAATTTGACAAAGATTTACACATCGACATTCACTATATTTCTGCGTGCACAAACTTAATGCTGTATGACCTAGACATATATGATGAAGCATAAATGGTGAAGTGGACATTTTTGAAACCTTCCCTATACAGGGTATGTGGAGATCAATGATTACTGCTTACAAAAAATCACAAGTCTTTTGAAGTTGTATGCACTAGAATTTCACAGGCTCTAGAGTGACAGTGTATAAGCACTGCTGCTACAACAAGGAGAGTTTGATAGCAAATAACAGTTCTTACTAAAACATCATAACTTTGTATCCCAGTCCAAATATTGTCTATTTCTCCTCTCCTGAAGTGGCTCTTAGAAGTCCAAATGCCGTTATGAATGTTATTAGGAAAATGATGTACTGTAATGTACTGCTACTACTTATATTGCCATTAAATGGTGCTTAAGGGCGTGTGGAACAACCACGGAAGCATTTCTATGGTACTAAACACAGGACACTTACTGAGTAACAGGCAGAATCTGTTTCACGTCAAAAATAGTTATGTATTGAAGGCAGTGGCGACAGTAACTGCTTGTGACCACATCCACTGAGCGGGTAGCACAGAACTGTGTTTTGTGCAGTGCCCTTCTAAACATCCCCAAGGGGAGGAACTCCTTTTGGGGGCTGATTTTGTAAAGGAGAAGATTGGTAATCTCTCTGTTGAGAGCTTACACTTTTTCTATTTTCACTCTTTCTGCAGTTCCCATGGTAAAGAAGTACAAGCGTCTCCTGCCAAAATAATTCAACCCATTAATTGCATTCCCTTATAACTGCCCAAGAAATTCCTCTGCATTCTTCTGGCTGACAGCTTTCCTACCTTCCACTCGAGGACTTTGTCAGCACTTGGCAAGCTGGACACATTCACCTCTTGTGATCTTTTTCTCTAACACAGCCCTTGCGAAGACTTTATTTCTACCGGTTATCCTCAGTGCTGGGTGTCTGATGAGTGGCTCCTCGATTCATCCAAGCCACCTGGTCCGAGGGAGCTGCAAGTTAAATTGATGTCACCATGTCTAAAAGTCAGATTTGTGACTTAAGACTTAAACACTGCTTCTAGGCTTCTAAGATTGAAGGCTGTGCCTTGAATGGTTCTTTCCTATTTTTAACGAGCTTGGATGCTAGATGTTGGCCAGGGCTGAGGAGATGGGTGAAGCTGTGGGGCTGCAAGCACAGCAGCCCTGGTCACCATCAGCACTGCAATCACAGGAGAGACGAGGGGGGCTGTCCAGACTGTGCTATATGGGGAAACATACATCTCAAAGGCTGCAGAGCTCACCAGAAACCTGGAGGATTTCTCCCCTAGTGGGGAAAGGAAGGGCAAGCGTAAGGACTGTTTGAATCCTGCGACTACTATTATTTTGCTAATGTGCTCCACACTGTTCTCTTTATAAATTACTGAATTATCCTTAGGAACAAAAGGTATTAGGGTCCTGCAAGCTTCTCTCAGTTTGTGGTAGGACTAATTCATTAATGTGGCTCCAACAGGAATGTGTGCAATGTTCTTTCTAATTGGACATGACTGGTCAAGAATGACTCGGCCTCCATCCAGATCACACTGTCACTTATGCTGTATAATAAGCTACTACTACTGGCCCATGAATCAATTTTTAAACAATCTCCAGTAATGAACTTGGACGGCCCATTGTTGTTGACAAAGAAATGCACAGTCCCGCTATTGTCAAGGGGCTCAATTATGGGTTCTTGCTGATAAAATAGAGGAGGGGGGAGAGGGGAGGGCGATCTGCGGACAGTAGTGACAGACTGAAAGAAGTGTTTCATCTCTGGAGTCCTTACTGAGAATGACAAGCCAAAAGGTCAGTTTCATAGAGGTTTAACTCAAAATGTCTGAGGACAAAAAAGGCATCTGGAATCATTAGGAAATGTGAAGTTTGACTTGCACCATTGGAAATCCTTAATATATTATTTTAACTGTAGATCTAACAAAATCTTTGCCCACTGGGTGGGAAAAAGAGGTTAAGGGAAGTAAAACCTTTATATTTATCCAGTGGGGGGGAATAAAAAGGTTAATTTTAGTAACTCTAGGAAGAATCTGTGGGGAAACTGTCAATGTTTCAGCCCATTCGCCATTGTCCTGAGCCAGCGGAGTCAACACGGGTAGTGGGAGAGGCTGCTGCCGCCACTGGCTGCCGGACGCCGGGCTCCAAACATTTTCCCCTCAAATAACCTCATCAGTCACCGAAATGTCAGAGCTCTGCCCAGCTTCTCCTGCCTCAAGCAACCTCGCCAGCATGCAGTGCTGCACCTCTTCTTCTCACTTTGTTCAAGATTACTCGCATGTTACCGAGATTCCCTGGGCATTAAAAAAATGTAGATTTATCTGCAGTGGCTCCAGCAAGCCGGGTCTGGCATGGAAAAACACTTGTTTGTAATACTCTTTCCAGTTGACCAACACCTTACAAAGCAAGTTCTTTATCATTCCCATGTGGAGCCACATTGCCTATTCTTATTTTAAAGCTTTAAAAATATCATGTAGGGTCAGGGATTTGGTTCTGAGATTCTTCTAGTGGTAGAGTACCATGGAGTATGCGTACCCAAATTCAAGAAAAAACAGGCAGGATGTAAATTTGCAAAGGAACATGTACACTGGGCCCATAGGTCAAAACCTTCTCCATTTCCTGGTGATTTTGCAACAGTGCATGGGTAGAAGGGCAAAGGGCAGCCTGCGTCGAGCAGCTCTGCCATGTATTTCTCAGGTGGATGAGTCAGTTTTCCATCTGGATAAGACACTTCATCTCCATTCCCCAGCCACAAAACAGGACAAGATTGGTGCATCTGGAAGGCCACACTTGAGCAAGAACAGTGGGTGAGATTTAACCAAAAGTAGGGGCTGGCAGCCCACCTGTGTCCTGCAGAGAAATGGGGATTCAAGCCGAGACGAGGCTTTGCCAGAGCAGGAAAGAACCTGAATGCGCACAGCTGAAGCCTAGGAGAAGGTGGAGTCCGAACCACACCTGCCGCTGTGAGGGCTGCTGGGGCTTGTCTAGCAGATGGGCTCATCTCTCCGGATAGTCCTTCCAAACACCTTCAGAAGAAAGGGATGGGAAGGTGCTGCGAACATCATGCTCAGCACAGCCCAACGCCAGCTCGAGTCAAAGACAGGTGTTCAAGAAACACACACAGCAGCACACGGTGACCTGGTGGGGCTTCTAGTGCAGGCACTTCATGAGAAAGCAGAGAAAAATCCTATGTGGAAGCCAGTAGGTTGGCATCGCTGACTTTCTGTTGTTGCCCAGACCCATAGCATAGGCAAAAAGCCCCCTGGGGAATTAGGAGTACTGGGACCAAGTCAGACAAAGAGTACTGAGACCCTCACCAGAGGTAGGTGCTGGACACCAGACTGTAAGGACTTTGAAAACACAAGCTGTCACTGTTGGAATGTACCCTCAGGGCAAGGGCCAGTCTGGTGGCACTCCCTTTCTGAGCTCCTAAAACAGAGTTTACAGGTGGTTCTCAAGTCTCTCAAAGAAAGAGAGTTTCCCCTCCCTGTTCACCCAACTGGTAAGAAAACGCTTTTTTTCCTCCTTAACAATGTTCCCTCCTGTGAATACATCTTGACCTCTGGTGCTAATTGTCTGTGATTCACTGGGCGGGAATGCATCTCTACGTCCAAGCACTGGGCTCTGGTTTGTCCGCTTCTCCATGGGCAGAGATGGAGAAATGAAAAAAGAGAAGGGACTTGAGCCCAACCAGAGAGAGAGGGGTTGTGGGATGAAGAGCTGCAAGCATTGTGAGTGTCTGGCTTCCCACCCAGCACATTGACCTACTGCTCATTTTGGTCATCAGAGAGCTGAAGGGACAGAGTTTTATGACCCCTCCTGCCCTGGACAAGCTGTATTGCAACTGCCCTGCACCCCAACACATCCTGATGGAGGTGATGCCCAAATCAGCCCAGGTCTTCAGAGGGGCTGAATGGAGCAAAAGGGTCTCAGGAGCTGGAACGATTTGGGCACTGGATGAAAACTCTCTACTTACACAGCCAGAGACCGCAGGGGCCATTCTCGGTGCCTGCCTCAAGTCTGGGCAACCCCGTCTGTTCCCATCAGGAGGCCCAGGCGGTAAATTGGGCCCTGAATATATAATTAAGCAAAGGGCACCATCCTGAAGCCAAGGTTCACGCTGGTCTGTTGTGGCTGGGGTGGGAACAGCCCTTTGCAAATCAGTCTCAGGATGTTGCTCCTAGTCAGCTGGAAACTTGGTAGCTCCACTCCATAAAAGCTGGATCTAACGCTTCAGCTCCCCAGCTGGCTTCGGCATCCTGACCGGCACGCAATTCTGTGGCTTGCTTTTCTGCACGACAGTCTGGAAACCTTCCTTGAGAGCCTCTTGTTTGCGAGCTGCCAGGATTTGCCATGCAGATTCTTGCCAAAGGGATAATATAAACAAAGCATAATGTCAAGTTTCCCACACAAGTAAGATGATCTATTAGCACTGCACTTTGTACTAATTATTGCACAGTGGGTGGGGGCTTGTGAAAGGAGATTTATGCATTCAGCTAGCCTCACTTTTATTATTTGTAAGTACTTTTTGGCAAGGAACAAGCGAGATATGTATTTTATTGTTACGCTGTTGCAAACATCCTAATCTTCCGCACTCATTAAAACCTCATAACAAATAGTAAGAATGATATATTGCAGCAATAGCAAACATCTCATTCATCGCCAGGTCAAGGGGAGGGGGCCAAGACGCAGGGGAGAGGGAGACTGGGGAGATGGGAATTGTTTTTCTGGGCCATGGGCATCTTCTCAGTGCATGGATGTCCAGGTGCCCCAGGGGTGGAAATAAGGTGGTGAAGATGGAAATATTGCTGGGGTGCCAGGGCAGATGGAGAGCTCTGTGGTAAGGTCTCCATGGCGTGGAAGGAGGATGCTGTTGACCCAAAGTTGAGTCAGCGCTCCCAGAAAGTGAGAGCCTGTCTATACCCTTCCTGGCATGAAGCAATTCATCTCTCCATCTGCTCTGGGGGAGCACATCCACGTTGCTATCCGCTGAGCAGCCTGGCTTGCGAGGCTCGTGCCCATGTATCAGGATCTGGCTTGAGGAATAGTCCAGACAAGTGTTTCTGACTATTTCCACACTGCCCGGATAGGTAGGAAAGGCCCCAGAAGTTGCCCAACAAGTCATGTTTTCCTTTGCTAATACTCTGCTGGGTGACGAAGGCTGGGTATTATTCCGGTGCGGCTGGGTCAGTGCAAACTTATTCTTTGTGATCACAGCCTTGATCATCTCGGATCGCGCAGCTCACCATTGCAGCCCTTGGCTGGTAACTCAGGGAGGAATGGGGTGAGCTCAGAGGCTGATCAAGGAGAGGTACAGGTGACTACCCAGCTGGGGACAGTTCTGCTGTGCCAGCTCCCATTGAAATCTCTGTGATTGCTGCCCACACCCACAGCATCCAAGCTGTATTAGTAATGCAGTGCCAAGGCAGACGTGCCCTGAACATTTGCCTTGTGTGAGTAGGACAAGGGCAGGAGTGGGGTGATACTCAAATCCTCATTTCCCAGAACAGTTTTGGGAAGCCTCACTGCAGACTTTGCTCCTAACAACAGCAGGACAAGCTCAGAATGCAGCCTCTGGGTGTTGTAGCCATTGGGAGGATGCTAGGAAACGACTAAACATGCCAACTGTTGTTTTGGGGGAACAAAATTCAATACAAAACTGAACTTTGCCATAGGTGGAAGAGTGGATGGTACATCCAGGACGTCACAACGGTTGTAGGGCATTTATTTGCCAGGATTTTCCAGATAAAGTCGAGAAAAGATAACCTGGACTCATGCATACGCTCTTGACACATTGAATATCACTGCAGGAGGAGGTGGATGGAGTGGTGTTCCACACACTCCCACCCAGGCCTGCACACCATGACTATCAGAGCCAACTTTCCCCATCCCTGGCCCACGATTACCCAAGAGCGTAGGACCAATGGGGTAGTCTTCTTCATAGCTTCTGGAGTTTCTCATCATTTTTCACAAATTCAGAGCCCTTCTTGCTCTGGTTTTGAGCCATTTAGGGGGGTTGAAGGAAAAGAAGGACTTTCATCCTCTTTACCTATCACTCCTCCCAACATGAACAGAGTATTTCAAATATCCCAGGCAGAGCTTGCCCTGAGCACCAAGCCACTGTCAGCTCAGGACCTTTCTCCTGTCAAGAGCCCGTTTGGATGTCCTTTTCTCTCCTCACCTGCTTCTTCACAATTGTTTCCAAAATATCACATTTTCTCTCTCTCCTTCCAGCTTCCAATAAGTGATACTTCTAAACTGACCTCCAGGCACAGAGGAGAAGATTATGACCCAGTGGTCCTTCTGACTCTCAGCAAAAGCAGTGGAGTAAAGCTGGGCAAAAATTCTCAGATTATCTATTTCCATCATGACTTTGGAGAGGCCACGCATCAGCCAGCCATCTTGACCCCTCTCCAGTTAATTCCAGGAGGGGGCTGAAAAATGGTACAGTCTTTTTAACCCTGCAATATCATAAGCCTTGATATCATCTTTGTTCTTCGACTTCTGCAAAAAAAAATTTGAGACTGCTTAAAAATTCATGAACAAAAAACTTTGAAATATTTGGGGAATGCCTCCTGCCACATTGTCTTCTCCACCAGATCTTTATGTATTTTCCAAATGGTGTTGTGTTAGCCCCAGGATGTTACTAGGAAAAAAAAAAATAAAAATAAAAATAAATAAAAAGTGAGACATAAAGGGAGAGAAAATGTTGAATTTAGGAAATGACAGATATTTGTTGGACTTTGAGCCTATGGAAAATACAGTAGGAAATAAAGTTCTCTCAGACCTTTTTGGGTTGTTTTTGAGAAATGCAATTTCTAATTCTGAATGTTTCATCCTTCTTCCCTCTAATTGAGCCCTGTTATTATAATGGTGTTATACTCCCTGGGGCACCAGGGCATGTCCCCACACAGGAACAAAATTCCTATCTGCCCTTCAGCCTACCCTTCACCCAAACATATGAGGAAGTAGAGGGTCTTGTCTTTCTCTATGGCCTGGGAAAAGAACATTACCCTCAAGTCACGATGTGGCTAATGTAAGTGGAGGTTTAGGCCAGATCCTTTGTCTACCTTGGATGTTCTGCTTTTGTAGCTGGAGAGTTTGGCTCCTAGTCCTGCCATGGGCATGTCCAAAACAGGCCACTGTGGAGATGGTTTCTGGAGAAATCCTGCCTCTTCTCTGGGAAAGAGAAGCAGACGTTTAAGGGGGAGAAACCTGATGTCTAAGACGGGGAAAAATGAGGATTAGGAAGGATGCCGGTGTGAGGTAACTTGTCCTGAAGGCTGAAGAAAGTGTCAGGTTGCCAAACTAGAGATCACAGAAATGCATCTAGCAAGGAAGGGTTTGAGTCTTCCTTCAGAACCACAGGTGTGAACACGGAAGTTCTCTGTTAAAACTCAAAACTGCGGGCCCGCATGACTGAAGGAGGGGTTGCCAAGGCTGATGTTGTCATCAGTGTCAGTGAGTGTACTCCACCACCACACCATGGTGTAAAACCTCGACGTAACAACCTAGCTTCACCTCTACCCATCACCAACAGCCTCTCCGGCAGCTAAACCCTGTCCCAAGCCTGTCCATCCATTTGCCCATCCTTATTTGATTCATTCTTTTGGATCTTACTCTGATCATAAGGTTCATCCGGAACCAGAAAGCTCCCTCCTTCAGCCAATGTCTGTCACTGGCTGTCATTCTTTTTATCCCCATCTTCCTCCCCAGTCATCAACGCAGAGAGTTGCCCCATCCCTACAGTCACCCCTCCGTCTGCACTCACCCTCCCTCTGCAAAAGCTCACCCTGAACAAGCCTCTTTTGTCGGGCCACCCCACACAACAAGAAAATTAGTATCATTCGGGCATGTTGAGGCCACCACAGCAGCTACAAGCCATGATTATGGTGCATGTGGTTAGCGCAGCCTGCAACATCAAACAGCTTGTTTACAACAGATGTAATCCGTGATGATATAACAGGTGTGTAACAGTCAATACCAGCATTGTAGCGATCAAATAACTTTGTGGCACGTTCACATTGATCCAGTATTAATCCAACTCCCTTGGGGCTTTGGTCTGTGATTTATATGACTCACTGGGAGGTTTCGGCACCGATTTGGCACAGCACCAAACTCCAGGCAGGGATCAGTATATAATTTACCTTTGCAGTGAGAGCTTTTTAAATCCATGCTATTAGCAAGCCGCGTTTGTCAATGGCACTTTGAAAAGCAGGGCCTGTTGGAGCATGCAGGGGCACGTTTCCTTCAAAGGATGATTCATGCGCTGCAGCTTCAGCGACTGTCCTGGTTTTACATGCTTGAATGCTGATGAATTAAAGAAGCAACAAGACCGTAGCCTTTGTCAGTTCTCATAGGCCTGTGTTATGAATTTCCTCCGCATCCCTTTATACCTTAGCCCAAAATGTTTATCTTAGCGAGGAGGCATGGAGGAGAGGATGGGATAAAAGCATACCGAGGGAAGGAGGATCGGGAACTTCTGAATGGGCATCAAAATGAAATTCCAAGGTGGCATGTCCAAAACTGGTGGGGGAATTACTTTTCCACCCAGACCCTGGTTAAATTGTGGGACTGTTTCCCACTGGTAAAACCAAAAAATGGCCAAGGTTCAAGATGACAACTGTTTTACGGGATAACAGGAAGGTTAACAGACATCTAAGACGTGGGTTATTTGCCCAGGGCAGGCATCAGGACCTGGCCCGTGGTTCTGCTCCCACGTTACAGGAACCTTTGAATAGTTAAGGGTCCACATTTAGAAATTCATTGCACGCCTAATTTTAGTTAGCACCTCTACAGGCAATTTGCAGGGAAAACAGTGGTGATCAAACATTCATGGCAAATTAGAAGCTGTCTTTTAATAATGAGAGTGAAATATGTTGCTGAAGGAGCATGGAAAGGAAGCTGGTATTGTGTGTGCTGTAATCCAACAAACGAGCTTCGCTTGCAGTGGTGGCAAGCTGGTAACTTTCATGGGTATTAAATGCAATTAAAGAAACAAACACTCTCCATCATTCCCCAGAGTGAGAGATATTATCAGTTGCGGCTTTGTATTTTTACATAATCACAGTTTAAAGGAACATTTTTCCATATGTGGAAATTCCCTGTTTTCTCCTCCAAACGCTAACAAAATCCTTGCCGCTGGCTGGCTGCGCTCGCTTCATGGCTCCACATTATGGCACTCCTGCTTGCCCCAAGGCCCCGGGGAGAGGAGATGGGCCCAAAACAACCGCCAGAGGTGAACGTGCTTGAGATCCAGTCCTACAACCAAACAGCGCACGTTCCTCCAGCTTGGGGTGGTTTTGGAAAATTCCCCTCTCTAAATGTTAAAAAGGCTTTTGTGATCTCCAGGCCCTCCTCTTTCGTCTTGCCCGCCCTCGCAATGTGATCGAGAGGCATGGCTGCCTCCCGCCGCTGCCTGCCCCTCGCCCCCAAACTTGTGTCCCCCTGGGGGTAAACAGCACGAAGGGCACAGCACCCCCAGAGCTGCACTCACGTAACCTCCATAAAGTTCAACCCAACTGCATTAAACCTACACCCACCACTGGGTAGACACCTTGGGTCTTGGCCAGCCACAGTGGCATCCTCCTCTGATCCAACACAAGGCCTCTGAGCACGGCCTTGCTGCAGGACGCAATAGGCCATGCACGGGGCTTTGACTCAGAGCTCAGCTGCTCTGAGGTAGCTCCACGCTCCTCACTCTTTGACCCAATGACCGAATTGTTTGCCCCCTTGCCGTGGAGCAGGGTTGGGTACAACAGGCTTGGAGGGAGGCTCAGGATGCCCGTAGCCTGCGCTAACACGTTTGCAGGCCCGAGCTGTCTCACACACCCATCTAGTGTCCGTGCACGACTGACCTTGCATCTGTCCACACCCCAGTCCAACCGCAATCCCTTCTCCCCGCAGACAAGGCAGATGGACCTTTCCTGCATCTTCACAGCTTTGGCCCAAGCACCTTTTGCACCGAGTGGTGATTTCTGGCTTGCTTGCCTGGCCTTTGCTCGACTTGTTTGTTTGTTTGCTGTGCCTGCTGTTTGTGTGCAGCTTGCCTGCTGAGCTTTTCTCTGCTTGCATTCAGTATGTGGGCTGCCTGCTTTGCTCTTGGATGCTGTCTTGCCTGGTTGCAAGCCTGTAGAAACTGCCTGTCTCTCCTGGCCTCCACCACTCAGCCCATGAGCAAGCCCACGGCATGCCTAGGACCACCACAAATAGCTGAGGTGAAGAGCTTGGGGCACCCTGAGCTCTCCCACCACCTCTCCACAGCTCCCAGAGAGGTTCTCTGCAAGCTGTACACCTACTCACCAAACCTTGAAACCTCAGAGTTCAGTTTCTCCAGCAGCAGAAGCGGGTTTAATGGCAGCAGAAAAGGGTTTAATGGTACCAGTGCATAGTGAGTGGAGGCATTTTGCTATGGGGACCTCCACATGCACTGATGGATGTAGCCCAGGGAGACAGAGCTTAATCAACATTGAAACAATCCAGGAAAGTCTATTGATACCGAGTCTGTCTTGGGAGAGGTTTAACTCTGTACTGCACTTTGAATTGGGTGATCCAGACAGATCACGTCAAGAAATGGGACACCACCCATGTCTCCAGGATTCCTTAATAAAACAGGGAAAGATTGAGGAACAGTCCCTCCAACGCTTTTCAAACCATGCCATTGAAATTCCTCAGGAAGGGAGCAGGCTTTGTGGCACACAGACCTATGCTGTGTTTTCACACTGTTCTGCATACACATTCCCAATCTGGCACAAGACAGATAAAAATACACTGAAGCTTTGAAGTTTTTCTCAGGCCGAGGCAGTGACTGCTGTTATTTTCCTTTTGGCACAACTTTGAGGACTTCTGGCTGATTCCAAACAGGTTTTCTTGGAATGTTACAGTATTAGAAAACATGTAGATATAAAACATGACTGCTTATGGGAAAATCTTGTTAACATGGAACCACCATCAGGAGCTCTCATTAAAAATTCCTTTCTGCTTGATAAGGACTTTCCTTATCTAAACAGTGTTTTGGTTTCCTCCCTCCATAGGCTGGTGTCATGTCTTGGAGCCCAAGCATGCTCTTCCTTTAGTGCAGAAGAGGGAAGCCTAGGCAAGCTGCCTTCCAGGCCTGCCAGGGAGACCACTCCTCAGGATATCCTGCGCGTATGTAGACACCAGCTGCATCTAACCTAAGGCTCTGCTATGGACTTGGACCTGCTGGTCATGCACCCACCCCTGTCCTAGAATCCAGATCAGCCCCTCCATGGAATGTCTCTACCCATCTCCTCCTCTTTTTCCCCCTTCCTCCCTTGCCAAAACTAAACCATTCTGAATATTGATCTTCCATTATGTTCATGCTGATTCAGCCACACTTGCTAAACATAGCTGTTGTTACTTTCTCAATCCCCCGTTTTTGCCTTTTCTGTTCCCATCAAGTTACTGGTGTATAACCTCCAGAGACACCTCGGCTCCTCTTGACTCTGATGGGCACCTCTGCAAACCAAGGACCTTGTCATGGTTTTCCATAAGTATTCCATATCATGATATCATGTAATAAGCTGACACAATTGGGAGGGCTGCTGAGGGAGAACTACAGCCCCCAAAATGCTCCTGCCGCTTCCCATGTGGTTTCTGGGCATTTTTTTGGCTCCTCCATGAGCCAAAGAGAATGGCAGTATTAGGGTTTTAAAACATTGCCTTAGGAATGGTGCCTGTGTCTGAAAAACATCCAGAAAACCCCTTACACATCAGCATTTTTGCATCCAGAGATACAACCAAAATATTAGAGGAAGGGGTGCATAGGCAGAGGAAGACTTTGTGTTGAACTATGGCCAGGGGGCAGATTTTCTAGTGTACTAGGATGGGAGACGGAGTCACAGGGATTTTTGTCTGATGACTTGCAACAGGGAGGCTGAAAGCCTGGAAGGAGATTTACCTCTTCACCCTCAGCCTACATGCCTAGTCCTTTGCTTCTGGTCCATAAATGCTTGCTGAAGCCCAGAACTTCCTCAAGAAGGGAACAACTGAGGTCAAGTTATTTGGCGTGTTTCTGCAATGCCCCACTTGCCGTGCCCTGTGGCTATCGCCAGGTTATCCTGGATCCCCCACGTGCGCCTGTACATGCTGCTGGGACCTCCAGCAGCCGAGTCCCAGACACTCATTCAAGCCCACCCCAAGCAAACCATTGCTGTGAGGGAACCTAGTGCATGAGCATGACAGCTCCCACTAAATCCAAGTTTGCCTGAGGTTTGGGAATATCTGCAGTCCTGAGCACTGCTGTATTTCCTAAGCCTTTCTCTCTCCTCCTCTTCCTCGCTCTCACTGAGCTGCATGGTGCATCCCCTGCAATAGCTGAAGGACTCACTGCAGAGCATTGATTGCATTTTTGATTATGCAGCTCAGAGCCCTCGAAAGAGCCCTGCAGCCACTTAGCTCATGATGACAACTGATACCAAGCACTGTTTCCTCTTATTGTAAGCAAGTAAAAATAAACAACATCCTACTACTGTACCTGCCTCTATCCAGGAAAACACAGTAACCAGTATTTATAGATAAACAGAGACACATTGCCTGCTGGGGTCTGCTGCAATGAATTTAGACCTGAAGATTGAAAATCCAATTGTGTTTATAAATCAGCTGTGACATGCCAGTGTCATGTCATCAGTGGAAGGCAAAGGGCATGTTTACTACAAGCAAAGGCACACGCTGCAGTCATATGCATAAGCAAGACTCTGTGCAGACAGGTTATTTTTTGCATAGTGGTTTTTTCATTTTTACATGACTTAAGGATAATGCTCTAGGAGCCTTCTTTTTTGCTTTGTGCAATTTTTTTATAGTAATGTTGTTTTTTCCCCTTTGCTGCTTGACTGGAGGTTTTGTTCTTTTTTTTTTTTTTTTTTTTTTTTTTTTCTGGGGGGTGTTTGTTTTTTTTTTTGNTTTTTTAATGTTCTGGAGAGTGTTTGTGCTTTTTTTGGCATCTTATTGCATACCTCAAAAAATCTGACTAAAGCCTGGCTGCTTGCACTGCTCCTGCCAAAAGGAATTCATGTTCCTCTAAATGTGTTGTTCACATTTCTCAAAGTGATATTTTTAATAATAAATACAGCTACTAAGAATAGCTTTTTACCACCTCTGTCAAGTCTGGACTTTTATTTGGACTCGGGTCTTGTCCTCAGGTTAACTGTTTGCCTTAAACAAAAATCAGCATCGTATTAAGACCAAGTGTGGCCCTTTGAGCAAGCTGTCCCCCCCTCTGTCCATAGGGTCTGTATGCTGCAGCCCCAGTAAAGCCCTCCTGCTCCTGACCATTTGGGATCTGGCAGGTGCTGTGCTCTACACAGCCAAGTCCATCTTTCCCCTGGGAATGGTAACCCCCAGCCTCTCTCTGCGCACTGTTTCGTCTCCCCCTGCCACCTATACCACCCATCACCAACTTTGTAGCCAGGTCTCCACATCCATCTCCAATCATTACACCAGCCAGGTTTTTTGGGGGGGGTTTTTTGCTGCTTTTTTTTTTTTTTTTTTTTTTTTTTTCATCCTCTAGACCAGGCCCACTTATTAGATATGGCCTTTTCACTGACCCTGAATTATTGCTACCCATGGTCTCAGAAGAACAGTGCTGTTTGTTAGTCTAGGAGCACATGTGACAACCCTCTTCCCAGCCAACACCAGAGGTTGAAACAGAGATTTCCAGGCCAAAAAGCAGGCATTTCAGCAAAAGCTACAGGCTCTGAATGTGCACAGTGGGGTCAGAGGAGGACGAGGGAATCAGCGTCTATTTGGGGACCTGCCGGAAAACACTTATCAGAAGGACATGCACAAATTTAGTTTGGAGCAGGCAGAGTTTTCCCCAGGCTCAATCTAAGCCTCATTCAGTGGCAGACATCCCATTCCCGCTGCAATGGGGCTGCTGGCAGGAGATTTTAATGCCCAAGAGTTTTACTAGGGCCGGGCTGGAGCACAGCAATCCCAGCAGCAGGGACATTCATGGGGAAGGGCATCCCAGTCCAGAGCTCTTTAGGGCTTGCAACAATTTGCAGATTAGTGCTGGCACTTCCAAAGCAGAGCTGGCAGTGAGACCTTTAACCAAGACAGACAGATTCCCTGCTGTGGCCCTGTTCAGCAGCTCTAAATGGAATAACGACGCCTCTGCAGCTTGGGTGATATTGGGTCAGTCTCGCCTGTTCCGCTGTTTTTTCCCCCCTCCCTTTGCAGCAGGTCGCTGCCGCAGCCCAGGCCATTTGGGACGGCTGCTCACTGCTGCCTTGTGCCTTTGTGTTGTGGGGAGGTGGGGGTGATCATTTTTATAATTCCCTGTACCAACGCAAGCAGAGCTAATGGTAAAAGGCAATCAGATCTTCTGCTCCAAGGGGTAAGCTGGTTGTCTGCAGGGTCAGGGAGGAATTTTGCACTCCCTCCTCTACAGAGCTCAGCAGTGGCACAGTTTGAGCCTCACTCCAAGAAACCATCTGATCCACATAATGTTTACTTTTCTTTGTTTGTGCCATGTTACATAGCCATGAAAAATTACCCCTGGGGAAGGTCCCCATCTGCACCTGCAGCGGCGGGAATTCTGGGGATCTGCTGGACCAGAGGTGAAGCTGTTTCTCTTGACAATTTTGATCACCTCCCTCTGATCTCCTGCCCCCGTGGAATGTTTTCTGCCTTGAGGTCCTTCCTTTTCCATTCCAGATCCCCTTGGCTTGCTCTGGGTGCTGGATTCCTCCAGACTATATCCTCTGCAAGCCTCTTCCCCAAGGAGCAGCTCCGATCCACGGTGCTCGCCCCAGCTTGGTCAAGGCACAAGGTAAGGCACATAGCAAAACTGCAAGTAGGCACAAGCCGAGAAACAACTGTTGGGAAGCCAGGAGTTCAGAGGTAAGCCGGCTGTCCTCGGGTAACAAACTCTGGGCCACCCACATCAGAGCGCGAACCTCCGCTCCCTCCCAGCAGAAATGACCAGGGGCAAATATGAAAGGCAGAGCCAAGGCGCGAGGCACGCACATCTATCGACACGGTCTCGGGGAGGAAGAGCAGGCATCAAAGATATCGTGGCCTCTTCTCGCAGATTCTGGCTGCACCACGGCCCTAGGATGCTGTGGTGGGCTCTGAGATCCCCTCTTCTTCGGTCGGATCCATGGCCATCTCCCATAGGAAAGAAAGCACTCACATATGGAAAAAAAAAGAGTGGGAAAAATATATATTATTTTTTTCTTGTTGTGTTCTGAAGCCATGTAGAAAAAGAAACCAATAATTAAATTTAAAGATAATAATAACAATTAAAGCAATTTAAGTGTGAGGTCTGAGGTACCGGTTCATTCAAAAATAGCAAAGGCTGCACTTCTGTTGGGAGTCCTGAAAGTTTGCTTTGTACAGATGGTCAGGGAGCCAGAGATAGGGATGGGGAAGTGGAAGCAAGTGAGGAATCACGGCTGGGCTGTGGACAGAGCTGAGCTGATCACTCAGGACCCTCTGGAGCTGGTGTGTGGGATGTGGCAGCACATTCTCCACCCTCAGTCTGCAGCAATGGAGCACTCAGGCGGCTTTGTTTCCACTTCACTATCTCCAGCACACATAGGTTGTGCCTTGCAACCTTGCCCCAAAATCAGAGTGTTTTCAGACCCAGAGGATGGAGGGAGAAATGCACAGGAGATATTGTGTCCAAAAATGCGTTTGCACCACTTGTCCCTGCCGAGCATCGTTTGGGGCATCTACTTCCCCAGGGAGAAAATCCTGCTATCCCTTACATTCCTGTCTCAGGGAGTGTTTTAGGCCATTTTTATCTCAGCCACTAAATTAACCTAAACCCAGGGTCCCCCCCAGCTCCATCTTTCTGTGGCACGGCCACTGTCCCATCCCTTTGGCATGGGAGTACACCTGGATCGCCTGAGGCACACCTGGGTCACCCCTTGGCGACACACAGGGTCTTGTTTTGCCAGCCCCAAAAAGGTATCCCTAGGCTCCAGACCTTTTCCCAGAGGATGAAACCACATAGCCTGTCCCTACCCTACGCTGCGGCCAGCCACCTCACCCACCACAACCAGCCCCTTCCCCAGCTCATCTCATGGTGTGTGAGCTGTGCTGCCCAACCTTTAAAAAAAAATCCCCAAATTTATCTTAGTTTTTTTACACTGGGACTTTCTGCCCATCCCAAACACAAATGGGAATGGAGGACTGGAAGTTCCTGGCTGTCCACGTTGGACACTGGAGAGGACGGTGATATCCAACATCCCATTTTCCTGGGGTTTCAGATTTTGATGTGCCCCAAAAGTGATCAGCTGTTTCGGGCCACCCTTAAGGACAGGGGTGGCAAAAAGCATCGCCCTCAGCTGCTCCCCCCACCGCACAGCCTGCAGCCCTCCCCATCTGCCCCCCACCCACGGCCCTTCGCCGGCGGAGCCGCCGTGCGGCGCAGCCTGCCCAGGGCTGGCAGATCCACGCCGGGCAAGAGACATCAAAGTCTCGTCTGGAATGTGTGTGGCTCTGCTGGGCTGCGGGAGATACGGAGCCAGGGATCATTAAAGAGATACTGCGATGGTTATCGCCCCGGCAAATCAAGGGGAAGCTGAGCATCAGGCTTGCCAACAATACCTGTTATTGTTCCTCCCCTGCGCCGTGCTTTATTAAGCGCTATAATCATTTTAATATTCATGTAACTCCGCAGCCATTCCACCCCCCTTCTCCTCCTCTTTGCTTTTCAACATATTCCACGTTGGAAAGTGCCTTTCTTGCATTTCCTGGGAACTCGCTTTCCCTCCGGGCAGCAGGTGTTTCGGTCCGCAGCATCCAGGCACCGTCCCTCTCCGCGCTGAGAAAAGGGGATTTTCTCCTGGTCTTTTGCTATGCTCCCCCCTCACTTTCTTCCATCCACCACCTCCTCCTTTTGCTTTTAATAAAAGCTAATTAAATGCTGCTCTGCATGATGGCATTGCTTCACAATCAGTGTGATGTGAAGCTGGAAGATGCCTGGTACAAGGTGCGGAGCCATGCAAGGTCATCCCCTCCATCCTGGGACACCTCAAGAGCTCTCTGAGTCCCTTCAGGTGTCCCTGAAGTGATGCTGTAAGGCAGTTATCTTCCATCAGCCACACACGGAGCTGGAGTTTGCACCCTGTTGCTGGGGCTGGGGGTGCTTGGACAAGAAATTGAGGTACAAAAGGAGCTGGGGGACCTGGTGGGCCCTGAGTCAAACATGAGCCAGAAGCGTGTCCTTGCTACAAACAAGGCTAATTGTATTTTGGGCTGCTTTAGGCAAATTATCACCAGCATGTTAAGAGAGGTGATCCTTCCCCTCTGCTCAGCACTGGTGTGGCCACACTTGGAGTGCTGCGTCCACCTCTGAGCCCCCAGTATCAGAGAGACCTGGATATACTGGGGAGAGACCAGTGGAGGCCACTGAGATGCTGCAAGGCCTGCAGCAGCTCTGCTGTGAGGAGAGGCTGAGAGAGCTGGGGCTGCTCAGCCTGGAGCAGAGGAGGCTCAGGGGGATCCCACCAATGTCCATAACTCCCTGCAGGGAGGTGCAGAGAGGACAGAGCCAAGCTCTGCTCAGTGGTGCCCAGAGCACTGGGCACAGCCTGGAGCCCAGCAGCTCCCCCTGCCCACCAGGCAGCTCTGCTGTGCTGGGCGAGGGTCGGAGCTGGCACAGGGATCAGAGAGACTGTGGGGTCTCCTCTTTGGGGATTTCCAAAAGCCACCTGGACCTGGGGCTGGGCATCCTGCTGGGGCAAAGCTGGGCCAGAGGGACCCAGAGGGGCCTCCAGCCTCAGCCATGCTACGGTTCTGTGAATGAACACACAGCAAGAGGTGAAGGATGAGGAAGTCCTTTTGCCCATCTTACAAAGGCCCTCTAGACTTCCTTCATTCCCCATTTCAAACAATACAACTGTTTGTGGGGTGAGTCTGAGTGTGGGTACCCCTGAAATAAGGGCCCTGCTTCAATAACCTCCCTCAGTCCTCACAGCAGAGGAAAGACTCACTAAGGTTGTATGGGCTGATGTGGAGGAGATGCTCTGCTGCCTCACACCTCACAGCACTGCAGGCAGCAGCTGTGCTCCAGCTCAAAATCTGAGGCCATATATTCACTTGCTTTTCCCCAGGGTTCCAGCCAGGTCTGACAGCAGGCTGAGGGGTATCCGAGCTGTAAGCAAAGCCCAGCCAATGCATCTCCACCTCTCCTCCAGCTAACCACCCCCCCACTCCCACCCCAGATTCTGTGGTTCATCCCATAGTTTATTTGAATTTTGAGGCAGCTAAATGCATTTTCAAACTCCTTCCTTGGTTCAACAGGCAAGTATTTCACTTGGAAATGAGATGGGGAAAAGGTAGTTCTGCCATTGTTAAAGAGAAAAGAAAAGAAAAGAAAAGAAAAGAAAAGAAAAGAAAAGAAAAGACATGGTGGGATAGTTGCCCAAATTCCCCCAAGTAACTTGGGAATATTTCCAAACCCCAGTTTTCTGGTTAAAGTACTATTTTTGAGTAAAACCCCAGTTGAGTGTATGGGGAGAACCTGTGGCAAAGGGAACCAAGTGCACTTGGTGATGGAAATGATGGAGGGCCCTAAAACACTGGGAGGCATGGGGGCCTTGTGAGCTGGATGTCCCCTGCCTGGGGACAGCTGAGGGGACTGCACCTCCCATGTGGGCCAGGGGAAGGTGCCAGCACAAATCATGACCCAGGACCAGGTTCCTTCCCCATCACCATCTGTGTGGGGCAATCTCCCCCAAAGCAAGATGAGGCTTCAAGGTTTATGGCCAAGACAATGTGCTGCCCGTTCCGCAAAAGCCCCTCCTCCCCCAGTAGGTTTCCAGCCAGACGCTCAGCACCGCACCATGAAGGGGTGCAGCATGCAGCCCCTGGCTCCTCCAGCTGCTGCTGAGGCATGCACAGCTGGGGCCACGCACCACCCCACCGGGGAGTTCCCCCAGGTTCAAAGCACTGCTGCTCCTTTGTACCCTGCTGGAAGACACTTCCCCTCATCGCCTTCCGGCTGTGATTTCATAGCTGCAGGAGAGAAGGCTTTTCATCATCTGGCCTCAGCCTTCTTTTTCTTTCTTTCTTTTTTTTTTTTTTCTCCCCCTTTCTTTTTTTGGTAACAATACCTATATAGAAAGGAAACAAACAAAGTAACTGCTCAGTCTCCAGGCTTAGGCAGCCTAACCCACTCACAGCAGCCATCACCCTTGATCCCCAAAGAGCTCATCCCTGCACTGACACCTGCAAGGCTGCAGACCTCAAGCCTGGTTGCCCATCCCATTCTGCCCATCACCCCATGGGGCAGGTGGCCTTGGCCAGGATGGGGTCCTGGTTGGTGGGGTTCAGCAAATTCCCTTGAATGAAGGCAGTAGGGGAGAGGAGGAAATCCATGCAAGCACCCAAGTGGGCCTAGGATTTGGGAATATGCCCATTTTCCTTCTTCACCAACCACTGTATCTCAAAGCCTTCAACACGGCAGAAAAAGCTGGAGAATGGGGGCAATTGGGTCTGCATGACCCAAGCAGTGTAGGACCATGGACCAAGCATGTGACTTCAAAGGGAAAATGAAGCAGTGCCGGCATTGGCGTGCTGGGTATGGAGGAAGGTAAAGCCATTTGAGCATCAAGTCTCCTCAGCACAGTTGTGTTGGCACTGGATGTTTCAAGACACAAGACCAAATTTTGGTAATTACACTCAGGATGGCCAAGATTCTCTTTCTGTTCCCAAAACGATGTAAATCTAATATTGAACCAACAGCATGAAGTGGCCTAAGTTTATCACAGGATACATGGTCATGCTAACAGCTCACAGTAAATAGGTAAGTCAGCCAGCTGAGTGGATAACGATCATGTTCAGGGTCAGGGTATTGTTAGGAGCTGTTTTGCTGAGATAAGATTTCTGACATCCATCACTGCTTCTGTCAGACCAGAAAGGCTGTGAGCCCGATAAGAAGCTGTCGTGGTTTCACTTTGTTAGAAGGCTTTCTGGAGTTTAGCAAAGAGGTTTTATCAACAATCGACACAGCAGTGATGGTAATTCTCTGCAAGCATGTAACACTCCCCATAGTACCTCAAATAACTGTCGCACAATTATTTTAAGAGGCAATTCTGAGAGATATTTCACTATTCCTACTTCTGTTTATTTTTTATCTATTTATCTATCTATTTTTATATAATTTATCCAAAACCGCCTCCTGGTCCAGCCTGACAGCTATTTCTGCTGCTGCAGTTTGGCTGAGTTCAGTGAGTGCTAGGGCTCATAGGCAGCAGCTTTACAGGCATTTAACAAATGACCACTCATTACCCCAGCTGCATCAAGTTACCATTACAAGGATAATTCATGCCAATTCTCCCTCGTTGAGGCTTTCCCTTCACTGGGGCAGCTCCGCATTGCTTTTGGCCTCCTCACCCTCACCAGGAGGCAGAAGAGCAAACCTCCCTCTCCTAGCAGCTCAGACCACATGAGAAAACCACATAGAGGGATTTTGGTGTACAGGCATGCGGTGCCTCTTCAAAGCCCCAGCACAGAAGCTGTTTACACAGTAAATAAACAGACACAAACAGTGGGTGGAATCCTTTTCCTTATCCCTAAATCCTCTGGAGGAGAAAAGCAGCTCCAGAGCTGTGCTTGAGTGCTACAGCAGTGAAACTCTCCTTAGTCCTTATTTTTTGGGGACATACGTAGAAGGGGACATATGAAACAAACTGAGCCAAGCTAGCTGGGATGGCTGGAAATGGTGAAATAACAGGACCTTGCTGTAAGGAACAGGTGATGGTGGATTTGCTTCTACATCCCTATTTAGGTGCTGGAGTTGCTGTCCTGTGTCCAGGCACATCCAGCTCTTCCATCAGCATGGTCTGCCCTGGGAAACAGGGGAAAATCTGGGCCCAGTCCCATCAGTCTCTCCCAAAGTACAGGTCTAGTGCTGGTTTCTAAGAGGGAAAAACAAACTTTAGATGAGCAAGAAGTGAATCATTTACTGCAGTCTGATTATTAAAAGAAAAGCTGGGATGACAGGTTTAGTAAGAATGAGAGCTCCTGCTGCAGGTATCATGCTGCAGCGTGGGCATGGCATTCCCCCTGCATCACTGCAGGCTGCCTGGGTCCTGAATGTAAGAGCTGTGGAAAGGAGTCCAAACAGCAGGCGGGAGTGAGATGTGCTGGGGCTGGAGCAAAGGCTGGGTGGGGAGGAGAGGAAGGAAGGGAAGAAAAAAGCCATGGCACATGAGAGAGGTGACATGGAGAGGCATGGGATGGCTCAGTGACATTTCTTGGGGCTTTCAGACCTCTTGGTCCCTTTGGATTGGCCATGCAACACCTTGGCATCAGGTCTTGGAGAAGAAGAGTGGAGCAGGGCATGCTGCAAGCCTGGCCATGAAAGCGATGTGACATTTTGGTACGATCAAGGATGCACAGCAGCCATCAGAGCCCTGTGCCCAGAACAAGGTGTGGAGCAGCTCCACAGGGTCCTGGTGGCTGGCTGGACCGGCAGCTTTGCAGCACATCTTGGCTTTCAGCCACCGAATGCACTTTCTCCTCCTGTCCAGCCCTGTGAGATTAAACTTTCCTCTGCCAGGTGCTCTGTGGTTGGGGCAGGGCTTGGTCAGTCTGAGTGGTGGTGGGTGAGAGAGCTTTAAAATAACCCAGAGTGTGAACGCCTCTCTGGCAGTCATGTTCTAGAAAGGCTTGCCCAAACAGGTCTGTGCTGTGTCCTTGGCCCCCAGCAGCGGGTACCTCCACTGTGGTGGATTCAGCGGTGGGTACACGCTAAAGGTATGTGGGTCTCCAAATAGCATGGCTTTGGGTCAGGCTGTCCCAGGGTTTGCTGACAAGCCTTGGAGAGCTGAGGATGGCCTAGACGACCTTTGGATGTCCCTTTCCACTTGAAGTATCCTGCAGGAGCAGCTGCTCTGTGATCTCTGCTCTGTGTACATCACATGCTCTACGAGGAAGCTGTACCCAAAATTCCTGAAGACACAGCTTGAGCCATATTGCCTCTGTGATTCTATGGTGTGATGGTGCTACCATCCCAACCAGGGCAACAGAATCCTCTCATAAAGAACGTCATATGATGGAGGTACAGGAAGGCAAATGCCCAGGTCCAGGGGTGGGATTCCATCAGAAGTCACACGTTGTTGTCTCCAGGAGCTAGAACCCTGTCCCACTACATCCTGAGGGTGTACAGCCAAGCCAGGAAGACACTTGCATGGTATCTGTCCTCCAACCAGGCTCGAGCCTTGGTCATCCCCACCCTTGGATGTTTTTTCCCATCTTGTCTGTTGTCACCGAATTCCCTGACTCCTGCCCCTACCATGGAGCTGGTTCAAGGCATGTCAGCTGGGCAGCTGAAACTGATGAGAGGTTAATGTGTGTTGAGGCACCTGCTCCTACTATGGGAAGAGGGGAGACAGGGCAGAAGGCTGTTGGGACAGCTGGGAGAGCTGGACTGCCTGCTCCTACTGCTTCTGGATGGATGACAAACATAGGGACAGGCAGAGAGAGCCGCCAATGGAGGGCATCCCCAGCCCTCCCAGCGTCAACGCAGCACCATGGACATCACAGCTGCATGATGGGGGCTTTTCACCATCCAAGCACACAGCTTCTCACCCTGACAAGGTCTCTGCATCCCTCAATGCCATCCTCAGTGCCGCCTTTGCTGCTGATGAGGGAGCACTAATGATGAGATCCCATGTGTTTGTATTTGTGTTAGCTTTGCTGAGATAATTGACGGCAAACACTGTAGCTTGATAAGCAAAACATTGGCAAGCTGCAATTTCTAAAGCATCTTTAGCTAAATTTGTAGCGGTTGTCTCCAATTTGCAGTCCTGTTTGTGTCTGTGAAGAAGACACACACTTTCTCAGCTACCTTCTCATGTTCCCACTTGCCTCTTGCAGCCATGGAGGTAGAAGGAGGATTCCCCTTGTTTTATGCAGCTTGGCTTTGACTGAATAGCTTCCAGTTACCTTGAAACTTAATCTTCTTTTGAACTCATTTTAAGTCAGTTGCATTCTTGGAAGGAGATGAGCCTGTGAACTTGTATCATCTGATGAGAGAGATAACAACCCTGCAGAACCTACGCCCGGTGGCAGGCACAAGCCAGAAAATATCTGCACCTGCTCAGATGGAAAAAGCACCCAGGTATTAGAGGAGGCAATTTGCCTTTCATGAGTTTTGGGATGTTTATTCCATCAGGGAGCTTCTCAGAGATGTCCTGGCTGCTTGCTTTTGGACAAACTCCCACCAGTCCTACGTGAGCTCTGGGATGTGCTGCAAGGTGAACTACTACCTGAACTTCTCCAGGTGAAGATGAAGTTCACAATTTGTTTTGTGTTTTTTGTTTTTTTTTTTGGGGGGGTGGTAGTTTTGTACGGTTTCTCAGCTGGTAAAATCAGTTTATAGCACAAAGCTGAGAGATCTGCCCATCTTTTGATCTGGGATTCACAGGCTTTGCTGTTCCTCTGGCCCCAACGTAGGGACTGAGGAATAAGATATGTACAAAACTAGACTCTTCCTTGCCAGCAGCTAGCCATGGCCACCAGTGACCATGGAGAGAGCCCAAGAATCACATAATTTCTACAGTCCACAGGCCAGCAACCCCTTTCCTAGCTGGATCTATGGTGATATTCCTATGGTTGGCCCCAGACCCTACTCCTTGGGTTAAGGTAAGACACCTGGGTAGTCAGTCCATCTTCCTGCACGTAAATACTTCCCTATAACATCCAAGTGTCTCTGATGTGTATCTGAGCTTCCACCTGCATGAGTATGGGTTTGGTGTTCAGCAATTCTCCTTCATGTGGAGACAGATTAAGGCAGACTCACTGCCATCGGCTTTGCATTAGTAAAGATATTACTGCTAAGCAGTGAACTCGAGAAAGCAAGGAAGGAGAGGCAGTGCCTACGTGAGAGAGGGAACCAGCTCTGTTTGCTCTCATGCATTTCTCCACCCAAACTGGCCAAGAGACAAAATGGTGGCCACAGCCTTTGGTCTCGCCGTGGAGCTGAGGAGTATCAAAAGAGAAGAGGACTGGAGAGAGGGACAAAAGCCGCTGCGTTTAACGTCAGGAGTCAGGGCTGGGCACTGAGCACAAAGCAGCCAACAACCTATTGCAGGGCGAAGATCTGGGCCCTGGAGACTCCCTCGGGGAGCAGGGATTACACCACTCTTTTTGTGTGCTTTTTGTGTTCCTTCATGGCTCCTTGGATCCTCAGCTTCAAACACAGCTGCTTATCTTCCTACATTACTCAGTGTTTCCCTACATGTGCTCTAATGTAGCTTCAAAGCACAGTGCTTACCACAGTGAACAGACCGGTTGATTAAAGAAGAGCGACTTCTTCTAATCATCAATGGTAGCAACTGTGAGAGCTGGAGAGACATTTTGGAGCAGCTGGGAATAAAGTTGCCCTAAAAGTGCAGATTTCATTGTCAGAACCTTCTTAGGCAAGACCCACACTGACTCAGGAGCTGTGGGTAAGGTCTCACCCTTAGAGCAGCCTTTGCAAGAGCAGACGTGCACTGATGGGTTTTCCTTTTTTAGTAGTGTTATCCCCATCAGGGCATCAACGAGCATCTTTGCAAACAGCTCACTGCCCCAAAACCCAGGGCAGTTCACCAGCTCAATCTGTTCACTCTGAGTTATTCTCAACACTATGAATTTCAGATGCAGGTTTTAATTTGTAACAGCAAGCAAAGGGAAACAGCTGGCCCTTTTCCTCCTTGGAATTCCTTTGTTTTTTAAAAAGATGGCAAAAAGGGTGAAAGTCTAAAGGCTGGTTCCAGAGCATGTGTGAGCTCTCAGCGGAAGAAAAATTTGAGCCCTTGACAAAAGCTCTTGCCTCCTGACCACCAGTGGTGTCAGGAAGGAGGATTTTCTTTCAGCATATCTACAGTTCTAAGCCATAGCATTGCTGTTTGTTTTCACCTTCCTGAAAAACATCAGTGCCTACTCTCTCCAGCATGGTAGGACAGTGTTGGTGCCCCCCAAGTGGCTGGAGAGACACCTCTTCATCAGGTAACCCAATTGGAGTCCTCCCAGTAGGCGATGGTCACATGATGGTTGTGGGGCTATGGGAAAGAAGGCAAGTGGGAGTGGGACCGCCGGCTGCCAGAACAGTTCACACAGCCCACAGCGTGCTCCTGCCCACATCTGAGGAGCTGTTGGGAAGGCAAGCGAGAAGGAGTGAGCTGTGGACCAGATGGATTGCTCTGGTGGGCCGTATCCAGCCTGCAGGCCATCGGGAAGCCACGCCTGCACGAACGCTCCTGGCGGTTCTGCTTTGATAGGTGCCGTGGAGCGAGATCATGCATCGGAGAGAGAGCGGTGGGGTGATCCAGTCCGGGAAGTCATGTCTATCTTTGTTCTCCTCCTACCTGATTGCGGGATGACTCATCCCCTTCAAACCAGCGAGGCTATTTCTGACACGAGGTGCTACTTGGCGTGAGTAAAGATGGAAAAGCCTGCCCTATAACTTGGATGATAAAAAGGATAATAATTATGCTTTATATAGCAGACTTACAAATAATGGCTTGCTTCTTCGGCTGTTCAAGACCACACATGCTTTTTTTTTTTTTTTTTTTTTTTTTTTNTTTTTTTTTTTTTCAGGGGGAGAGGTGTGGGGGGTTAATTTGGGACTTTTTTAGCTGGAACAAGAGATCTGTGTGGTCCCGTAGGCTCCTGTATAATAATTCTTTTAGCTTAATATCCTTTGATCTCCTCTAAGTTATTCATCAGCACTGAATAACACACTGCTTGACAGTGAGAACGTTTTATTGGTGAAATGGTGCTTCATTTCACCTTCAAACAAAAGCAGGCTCGACGCTGCACCTCCCCAGTTACTGCAGGAACCCATGGACAGGTGTCAGTACTTCAGGAGAAATGGGATATTAAGTGGAGACAGGAAGGAAGGGCATGAAAAAAAAAATTAGAGAGGTCAACAATAAAAATACAGCTTAAAGCAATGAAAGAAAAGAATGGACAAAAAGAAAAAAAAAAAAAAAGAGAGAGATAGGTGCTGGAAAGGTAACAAACAGCAGCAGAATTTGTTCTTCCACTTAAATGAAAAGGAGAAAGAAGGACTGAAGTGAGGGACAGGTAAAGGAGATGGTTCAAGCCATCCTCAGATACCCAGTGACTCTTTGCTCCAAGTCCCCATAAGTGCAAATGTTGGGTGTGGGGGAGAAGGGAGTTGAGGGGAGACTCTAGCCATGTCCAAGGAAGTGTGATGAGGTGCCCAGGTCCAGAGAAGCAGATTGCTTTATCCTTCTGACTATAAAAGCTGTCAGGGTAGGATAGGCACCAGTGCAGATTACCTACAAGGGACAGATTACCTAAAAGGACAGGGACAGCAGGATTGGAGTGTCAATGAAGGGCAAAGCAAGGTCACACATTTACGGTGGCACTCATTCTGACCTTGCATTGGCCATCCGTAAGCAGTCCAAGCCCACTTTAAAGACAGTGCAGACAGAAAGGCAGGGATGTTTGCTCCACTTAAGCTGTGTGCCTGACTTTTCGATGGCTGAAATTACTGGCAGAAATGAAGCAATAACATCTGTTTCCATACATACACCATATACGAGAGCATCATGTAGACCTGTACAGGAGGAAAAAAGTGATACTTGCTCTAATATGTGGTTTTCCCTACACAGAGGCACACAGGGCAGGTTACAAGGCAGGGTGCAATCACAAAGACATGGAGCCCCACAGACACCGCCAGTGTCACTTCAAGATCTGCTTTAGGAAGTGATGGTCACACAACGGTACTGGGACATAGAAGCGTGGGAGACCACAGCAGTATGGCAAGGATCTGGCTACCCCAGGTAGCTGCAGGGATCGCTAACCAGCTGCGGTTGGCTGCTGGCACCTCACCAGTAAGGATCTCAAGTTTCATCATCAAGGCTAGCTGGGACAGGGTGGTGATAATCCAGCCTCACGTCTTCAGCTGAGCTACTTTAAAGTCTGAGGGGCATTTATTTCCTGGCAAATCTGGAAGGGGGAATGACTCTTCCAGGGCCTTTAGACCTCATGTAGTATTGTAGTCCCCACTTCATATACCCTAGCTAGGAGGGATTTCAACATCCCCAATCACTGGAGGATGGTATTTCCCTTCCCCTCTAGGTATCCACCTCTATCCTGTTGGCGACCCAGTCTAGTGGAAGGTGTTCCTGTCCATGTCAGCGGGGTTGGAACTGGATGGGCTTTAAGATCCCTTCCAATCGAAGCCATATGTTTTTATGATTCTGTGAAATGAAGGCCATCTCAAGGCATTCACAACAGGGTCACCATGCCTCTGAACAGCTGCTGCCAGACTAGAGATGTCCCCGATGACAGCAGAGATGTTGAGAGACACTCTACAGTTTGGTGCCCACTGCATGTCCCTATCCATGCTGAGACCTATCTCCAGACAGAGCCCTGGGCTAACAGCTGTAAACAGCAGAAAACGTCTGATGCTTGGGAGGCAAGGAAATAGGTGCAGCGGTCAGTTTTTCTCTCCAGGTTTTAACACCATCCTTGCAGCACAGCAGACAGGTCAAAGCCTGCTTTAAAGCGAAACTCAGGCTGTAACCTATATGCCCAGGCAGGCACACAGCCAGGTTCACACCGAGCATTAACCCAGGCTCACAGGGCTTTTGTGTGGACAGTCTGGGCTGAACGCTTTGGTGGGAGACTCAAAGCTGTGTGGGAAGAGTTGTCCTCAGGAAAGGGGCCAGCGGTGCAAAGGCTGCGGTGGAGCTGGCTGGTGAATGGTAGCGATTGAACTGGTGAGAGCAAAAGCAGCCAGCACCAGTGAGCAGGGCTGCAGCTGCCCAGGTGATGAGGGATGCAGCTGGAGATGGGATCTCCCGCTCCCAGAGGCACCCGTAGTGTGGCCTGGATGGGGTGCATTTTCAATAGGTATTTTTGTCCCACTAGCTGAGTGTGCAATGGCTGGGAACAGGCTGCACACCCAAGGCCTGATATAGGGTGAGATGGCCCAGCAGTGGGTGAGATGCACACAGAACCCAGACACAGGCAGGGGCTTTGTGAACCAGGCTCACTCGTGCTCGCTGACCCATCCTGGGGCTACCCAAAGCCTTTAGGAAAGGGCTAGGAGGTGGAATGTAAAAAGGCAGAGTTGCTAATTCAGTCTGGATCTGGGAAACATGCAAGGCTGTGAGCAGCATTAACATTGAAGTTTGGTTTATTAGAGATGAAGAGTAAAGCATGGTATTTAGGCACAGATTAGAAAGGAACAGTAAATAGTGGGCAAGAATAGCCAGGAACTGGATGATTTACTGTGACAAATGACAAAGGCAGCTGAAGGCAAGAGCAAGCCATGGGATGAGGATCGAGCAGCAGAAGGAGGAATGCAACGTAAACTGCTGGGATGGTGGTGAATGTGTTTGTGCCCCTGAAACGTAAAACCTACCACAAAGATACAGGTGTTGGTTTTCTATGCAGATCCTGAGGGTCGAACTGGAACTTTCTGCAGATTGAAGAAAAATTGAGTGATGGGCTCAGTGTCACAGACAGTCCTGGCTCAGCATCCCCACAAGTCTGCTTTGAATGAGGAAAAAACATGCACAGGGAAAGCTGAAGCTATGGGGTTGGAATCTGTTCCTCCTGTCATCATCAGTGACAACAGGAAACTCATTTTAGCCTCAGCTGAGAAGCAGATTGGCTAAAAATACGTTGCCTTAAGAGAGATGTTGGGGTGCCCTCAAGTGCCCCCCCAGCCTCTGCTCCAGAAGGGCACCAGTCCCCCATGGGCGCATAAGCCAGCCCATGGAGATGTCCCAGACACCCTAGAACTGCTCAAATGGCCCCTGGAGCCCACATGTGGTCAACAAAATTCCACCCTTGGAGTCAGTCAGGGTGTTAGAAAGGCAGTTCAGGTGGCCCAGATAACCGTTACAGAAACGTCCCCATATTCAGGGATTTATCCCTCAACTCAGAGTCCAGTCCTAGAGCAGGATCAGGGTAATGCCATGCTCCGGGCAAGAAATCTGACTCTTGCTCATTCCTGAGCTGTCAGCTTTCTCTGCTATAACAGCAGCCACCACCACAAGCAAGACTCAAGGTGCTTAAACAAGGCAAAATTCATACACACAACAGTGATAAACCCTCACGAGACAACAGAGTCAGTGGGTTGGATGGGTTTCACTTCCATGAAGCCCAAGTCAGCTTTGCTTTGTTCTGATGAAGGCAGTCATAGCAATTTACACCTGCTGGAGAAGTGGATCCAAGAAACTCGAGAGGAAAGCAACTTCATCTGTCACGACCCCACTTCTCCAAGAGGGTATTGAGGCAGTTTATGAGTGAAGTGTTCAGATGCAGTATGACAAGGTATTTCCATGCCCAGAAGGAACACCTGTGCAGAGGGTTGTTAATGACTGCCTTGCAAAAGGGTCGTACCGTTGGGCAGCAAACGTCCTCACTGAGTCTGCTGAAGAAGACCTGCATTTCATCCTGGTGCGCAAGCTTTCCTGTTAAACCAGACTCCTAGGGAAGACTAACGCGGAAGGAGATGCAATCAAGGCAAGCCAGTGGAAAGATAACCCATCAATTACCCAGCGGCTTGGGATATTCCTTCAAAGGCCCATTCAATCAGACAGCTGATTTGCATGTCTTTCCCATCTGCTGTAGGTACTCATTAGGTGCATTTAAATACAACCCTGACTGCAGCCCCACAAAGCCTTGGGTGGATGCTTTCGAGAACCTCATTTTAGTTTATCAGGGTTGCCAGAAGTTGCAATTACTGTAGAGCATGAAACAAAGTCCTTTATCACCCCTTTCAATCTGCTGGGATTAAGATTTCCTCTCTGTAAAAATAAGTGTTTTTGCAGTCTTTAAATATCCCAAAGATCGAGAGCTCTTCTTTTAAGTCCCATCTGAAAGACAAGTGTGGTGACCCCCAGACACTGGACTGGTGTGATGCTCAGCTCAATGGCACCATGTTTTCACCATTTTTTCAATAGCTTTGTGCCCAAGCAATTGGTTGCCACCCTGGTCCATGTCTACTCATGCCAATGCACAAACTAAGCTGGGGACAGCTGATTTCCCTTCAGCAGGAGACCAAGGGTGAGCCCTGCCTGTCCTCAGCTACAGTATCTTGTTTTTTTGGCAATGGGGAGGAGACCGCTCTGCAACTGGTCTGGCCTGTCCCTCCTCCTCCCTGCCCCTTGCTGCCGTGTCGCAGCCTTGAGTTCCTCTTCCCAGCTTTGCAATCTGAGCTGCTATTTCAACATCCCCAGAGCTGCATCGAGACCACAGTACATGTATCCAGATGCAGACAGATGCTCAGCCAAGAGGTTGGATTCTCAGGTGTCTAACAAGCATCACTGAACTTGGGCCATGGTTGGGACATTTGTGCTGTCTCTCTCCTGTGCATGCAGGAGGTGATCTCTATCAAGGTCAAATCTAGCTGGAAACTGCCCAGGAGCCTATTTCCATGTAAGATGTAGGAACTGAATGTCCTCCAGCCTGCTTTCCCCCTGCAAATTTGCTTGAAGTCAGCCCAAAGCTTCAAAGGTTGCTGTGGAAGGAGAGGGCTGAGAGATGATAGACCCATGAGGAAAACAGCTAAAAAATCACCCCTCCCTTTCTCCTTCCCCGCTTTGGCAGAGCAACACAAGCAGACGTGGTGTAGACACAGCTGTACCCGCACACGAGGGCTTTGGTCAGCGTAGCGTGTGTTATCGTGGGAGGAAGCGCAATGAAACACGCTCCAGCAGGAGAAATCCTCGCAGCATTGGCCCAGCCTCGGTCAATATTTGTCCTGAGTTTGTTGGGAGCCAGCCCCCATGGTCGGTGAGGATGGCTGCACGTCCCCACACATCCATGGGTTGGGAGCCTCCAAACACAGAGATGGAGCCAGAGGGGAACTGGGATATGGGGGAGAAACCAGAGTTGTCCCAAAACCCCACCCAGCCTGGCCTCACTGAGCCCTTCATGCCCCCCTCGTGCATCAGCATTCCAAACGCCAGCAAGAAAGCCTTTAAAAGAAGAAAACCATGTTAGCCCTATGCCAGCCTTCGATTTCTGCTTGGATGTTCTTGTATGAGGTATAAAGGTAGTGTCTCTAATGAGATTACATATTACAGTCAGTCGGGAGCTGTTAAAGGGCTGTTTCTAATAGGATTAAAATGTATAGCACCCAGTTATAGCCGTAATTGCATTACACCCGTAAGGAGAGCCCGCAGTGTAAACCGAAGGCAGGTCAGGGATTCGGCGCGCACTGCTTCGCTTCAGCATCTCCTGAGCTGCTTCCCTGTTTCCCCCTTTTTTCTCCTCCTTGTCTTGGATGAAGAACAAAGAGGGAGAAGATTTAGCAGAGTGTCAGGAAGTGACTGGAGGCTAATCCCTCGCTGACACTCCCCAGCACCAGGGGGAAGTAACTGAGATCAGCCAAATTGGCATATCAAAAGCCTTCTAATTATGTCACTGGTGGCTTGAGCCAATTCCTAACATTCTTATTCATGGAGTTTCCAGCACAAGAAAACCCTCCTTAATCCAAGCCGCTGTTGTGCAGAATGTAATGTCATGGATGGGTTTCTTTTTGTCAGCGCTGTGGGGCCGCAGGGACAGCTACTGCCCTGCACGATGGCTGGACACATATCTGGTTGCTTTCCATGGGAGGTTGTTGCCAGTGTGGATGTGTCACTTGAAAAATCAAATCAAATCCCCCCTCCTCACTCACTTTCACATTGGTCATGGAGTGCTGTGGTGAGCCTGGCTCACTTTTTTCCCAAACAATATGATGGTGTGAGAGGAGTGACCTTGCTGCTCTGTGTGCCCACCCAGGGCTGTGTCACTGACCACTGTGCCACCAAACCTGCATGTGCATCAAAACTGTGGAGTGACCTGGTGTTGTTAAACCCACTGGGGCCAGCGTTTTAGCAGCTCCAGCCCTTAAAAATATGTTCCACCCAAGGTTTGTGTTCCTTGCTGCAACCCCAGTGTTAGCAAGAGATGGTGAGCAAACACGTTGGATTTGCCCATGGCCACTGAACATTCAGTGGCGAGGGCAAGCCCAGGACCCAGAGCATCCTGGCAGCCGGTGTCTGTCCTACCTGTTGGGCTGCACGCCTCCCTTCCAACAGGGCTGGCCAGCTGGCTGGGAGGGTGCGAGTTTAAAGCAGTAATAAGGCCGGATCCGTAGGTAGCACTTTTCATCTTCAGTCTCCAATCTCTTGACAAATATTGCTCCCAGTAGTGAAGATCTGAGAAGAACAAAGAGGTTGGGTCTGTGCCCATCTTACTCCTTTGTAATATGCAAAGAGGGCCAGAAATTGCTTTGTTCTTGTTAGATTTATTTTTTTTTTTTCCTATGGTATTAGAAATGCAGATCTTTATTGCTCAGGAGAAAACAGCACATTCACAGCATGGAATAGACACTAAGCAGGTGACACTCAAGCAAACAGGGAAGTGATTTGTTCTCAAGCTATTTAAATCACCATCTTTTGTGTCTTTCTGTTGTTGTTGTTACAGCTCAAGAGTCAGCAAAACACTTGGGAGCAAAGAGACTTCTGGCAGGACCTCTGCACGTCACTGTCATGATGCTCATCACCTCTGCGAGCCTGGGCTTTGTGTCCATGCTTGAAAGTAGTGCATGGAGGCAGCCAGTTCATTTTTCTGGCAAACTCCTTCTTCTGGAGAGCCCAGCTAGTGTTCCACTCCTTCCCAGAGGAGAAGCCAAACGTTGCCCAAAAGGCAGAAATTGAAGATGCTGATTCCTCACAGCAGCACAGCCAAGCATGGAGACCAGCACCCAACCCTCCCAGCTCCTCAGGTGGTGGCATCATTCCTGCCCCAAAGACACCCTCCCTTAACCCCCCGCGACACAACCCCATTGTGCAAGTGACATGTCCAAGTTCCCTTTGCCCTTCCTAGGACACCAAATCTCTCCCAATCCACGCAAGGCAGGGCAAAAACTTGGCACCCACTCACCACCCCACAGCACTCCATCAAAGGGGAAATGTGCAGAGCCCAGGGGGAGGGAAGCAGGGTGTGCTGGCCATCCGTGGCGTGTTTGGGCTGAGAGGGTCCCATCTTCTTCAGCAGTGAGTGGGGATAGAGAGAGGGTTTGTCGGGGTGGTCAGGGTTTTCCTGGCAGGGAGCAGTGGGGACAGCGTTCTCCAGAAGCCACCAGCAAAGTGCTAAACACAATGACTTGGCCCCCATTTTTAGCAGAAGAGAGCACCATGGCTAAGCCAGGTCTCAATTTTTTCCTGGTTAATGCTGGCTGCTTTTCTAGCTCAGGTGCTCAGGATGAAAAAGGGGTGAATGAATAACATACCCCCCTCATATTGCACAGAAGGTTTAAGCCTCTGTGCACCCCAAACTCCATCAGGGCTTCACTGCAGGGACAAGGCAGGGATGAGAGATGAACACAGGCTCCAGCAGCAGGAGGCAAAGACACCTGGGCGCTGAGCACCAGAGCATCAAGCCACACTGCCAGCCCTATCCATCCGTCTGTCATCCCAACAGTTTTACCAGCCCGGAGGTAGGGGGAGCACCCCTCCCTATCCCGAGTTCTCAGCACAAACCCTCCCTTGGCCCTGCAGTGGAGATGCTCAGCCTTTTTCCTAGCCAAGCTTCAGCAGAAGGGAGTCCCCCAAGCTGCCAAAAGCCAGCTACCCCGCAGTGCCGATGGCAGAGCGGGGCCAGGGGCTGAGCGTGCCAGATGCATGCTCCATCCCCTACCCCGGGCGCTGGGTCCGACTCGCCTCCCCCAGCTCGAGCATCACCTGCCTGTTTATACGGGAGATTTGAAAGCTGTTACCTCCAACTCTTTTTATACCCTGGTCTAATCTAGATACTGTTAATGATATTTACTTTCAAGACGCTCACCTTAGATTGGCTTTTCAACATCTAAATTAAGTGTTCCATCCCAGTCTTTGATATCATGACGGCACTTCAGCTACCTTTGATCATATCTACTAAGTATTCTCATTAGTAATCAACATTACTTACTTAAAATAAACACATGTTTTCTTGAAGCTTTGCGGTTACACTTAATCAGCCGCAAAAATTCCCCTTAAGACGGTTTGTATCATTCAAGGGCATTTGCGTCCATAACCCTGTAAATAGTTGTTGTTTTCCGTGCGCTCTCCCAAAGGCTGGCTGCTGAGGTCTGACTTTCCATGAAAAGGGCCTGATGGCTGTAACACCCCCCTGCCAAAACTGCTGGTTGTTGCAGACTGGGTGGTGTGGAGGTGGCAGCGAGCTCCACCTTTCTCATCCCACGTGTCAGAGGGCACGGAGCAGCTCCTGCCACGCTGAGCCTGACCCCGAGTCATCACAGCAGAGGTAACTGGGGTGGCTTTGAATGAGAGACAGGCACTCCAGAAATTACAGTTAATGTCCCTCTGTCATGCAGAAAATGGTGAGGAAGTTCAGTGTTTCAGGCAAGCTGTTTATCACTGGAGCCACAAGGCAGTTCAGAGCATCAGATCTGTGTTAAGTCCTGCTTTGCTCAAGGTCCTGCATCTGACACATGTCACGATGTTAAGGAGCAGCTTTGGGCATGAGCATCCCTACATCCATCCCAGGAAGACACCAGGTGGGGTAAATAGGTGTCTCTGTCCTTCCCTCAGCCCTGAAAATGTTCCCGTGTCCCTCTTTGCTGCTGCTTTTCTCCTCCAGCTCCTCCTCCCTTGAGATCCCCATCCCGGCAGCAACATTTCAGGGTGCCTCAGACCCCCTAAATTATCATCAGCCACTCCTGCTGGAGGTGTCAGGTGGCAAAGAGGAGGTGATCCCCAGGAGACAGCAGTGGTGATGCTGGGCTCCCACCGGGATTTCTCCATACAGTGGGACAGGTACCTGCCTGCCAGCCGCGGGAGGGATTAGGGACACTAAGCCCCCTGCCAGGGAGGGATTTGGCAGGGTCTAAATCTTTCCTGCTGCTGATAACGTTTCCTCCAGCTTCACCCCATCCCCTCAGCCCTTTGATGTCAACTGGAGGCACCAGGTCTAAAACAGCCACTGCTGTTGATTAGACCTAATTAGTCCCTAATGCCCTCTTAAATCCCATTTAAAAAGGGAGCCATTCAGCACGCCCAGGGCCGAGACAGCCCTGGCTGAAGGCAGCTTTAAGGTGTCTGTGATCAAAAGGAAGGAGAGTGCCCTGCAGGTAATTCAAGATGAGCAGGGTGCTTATGGTGGGCACCAGCCCTCATAGCAGGGGCTCACACAGGCTGGAGGGCAGGGAGCATCTCTCAGTGCTGGGGGCAGCCCAAACCCATGTGTTCTCCTCCCCACGTCGGATGGGCCCCTCCTGCTTAACCTAAATTCCTCCACTGGGATGAGAGGCTGATTTCTGAAGCAGGAAGGAGCCAGCAGTGAGGAGAGGAGGAGGAAAGAGGATGAAGGCTCCAGCAGTCCAAGAATAGTGGCCAGGTTCTCAATATAGCAGTATTTTTCCCACTGGACATCTTTTTAGCAAGGAGTTGCACCAGTCCATCTGTTGAATTGATAACCCCTGGGGGCCTTCGCTTGGGTGGAGAGAGGAGAGCATCCTCCCTTCACCCACCTCATCCCTCACCAATACAACAGGTATCAACATAGGCAGGACCGAGAGACTGGGGCATTGGTTTAGGAAGACACGACAGGGATGATGTCCTTTTATCACATGCTTGGGCACCAGTAACCTCAGCAGCTCCTTGCCACTCTGTCCTCATCCCATCTCTTCCATGAGGCTCAAGAGCTGGGAACGAGATATTCCCTGGCCTGGGTCTTTGCCTCAGCCACACGACCAACCTCCCGCCTTTAGGTCCAACTTTCTCTAGAAACCGGGCCTGCATCCAAATTAATTTTCTGTATGTGTTGTTGGAGCGATTAGATCTGCAAATCAACATAGCCACAACCTGAATAATGCACCAGCGCCTAGCGCTGTCGGGGCAAAGCCCCAAGTTCCTCATCAAGTTCAGTCCTGCAGAGCCTGTAACTAATGATTTTTCTCACTTGGCCGGGAGTCAGCGCTGCATCTCTCGCATGCACACACAAACATTGTACGTGTGCCTCGTTAGCATAGAGCGATCTGCTGATAAAAGGGCGGCAGAGCTGAGCACCGGCGCTGGGACACTCCTGTGGCACCTCGCCCTCACCTCAGCAGATGTCGAGCCTGGCAGGGCCAGCATGAGGGCAGGAAGAACACCTCACCACCCGGAGCTCTTCGTTTTGGGCCGCTCATCCCTTGCTGGGAAGTCCAGAAGGTCTTTTTGTAGCGATGATACTAAGAGCTGGCCCAAAGCCTGCTGATGTCAATGAAGCCAAGGATGAGTTCAGTGTTTCAGAGCAGAGCCTTCATGAACCCATGTGAATTTTTGCTGGCCTGGCAGGTCCCAGCTGTGGATGCCACTGCCCTGGCCACACCAGCATGGAAGCAGAGGGTGACTGTAACTCCCAGAAATTCCCCAAGCATCACCTGGCTGGAATCAGAGAGAGGAAACGCAAGGGGTGCAATAAGCCTTCTCCCACCAGCACGTGCTGGTCCCCAGGGCTTCTTTACTGGAGCTGCTGGGCCCCAATCTGATCCCTCCCCCCAGATTCAAGTTTCTACTCCAGTGTTTGGGGGCCCCTTGCATGCTGATGGGGTATAGGGGCAGGCAGAAATGCCATGCATCAGGACATGGGGTAGGAAGGCAGACAAGACCCTAGCCTGCTCTGCCTTACAGCAGTCCTCCTGCTCCCACAGTGGTGGGCCTACACTCGTGAGCTCCCCAGCAGCCCGGTGAGAGGATGCTCATCTCATAGGAGCTACTTGTCTCATTTCCGTGGTCCACAGCAAGAGACACGACAGCCCAGAGGACTATCTTCTGAGATATTTAGGGCAAGGAGACTGAATTGCCCTGGGGATGTGCATATTTTACTGCACTAGCACTCCCAGGTAGGAGAGGGGAGGCATTCACTCAGCAATCAGTCTCTGCAGTGCTGACTTCTGGAGCTGAGCAGGTACCTCAGCAACTTCTGTAGTCACCAAAGGCCCTGTAGAGTTGCCATCCACCTCACCTGCTCTCAACTGCTTTTAGACAAGATGAACTGCTTCCTCAGTTCCCCTGGCTACACAGATTAGATCTCAACTGTAAAGGGAGCACAGCAAGACCTCTAGGCCTTTTACCTGTCTGCATTTAGAGGTACAGTGCTCACTCTTGATGACTGAAGCTGGGTGAGATAAAGATTTGCATTACTGCTGGAGAAACAAGGTAAGTGAGGCTCAGCTGAAACCAAGATGAATGATCCATAAAATGGGTTTAAGAAGTGAAAAAAATTGCTATTTCCGAGAGGGATGTCCCTGCCTGTGCAGGTGACATCTCAGAGCAGAGGGCACCAGTGGTGGCTGCCAGCTCCCAGTACAGGGCAGGCATCTAGTCCCAGCTCCTCACCCCACCTAAAGCCCAAGGGAGTGTCGTTTTTCAAAACTACATCAGCGTTTGCTGGAGAAGCATGTTTGTGTGCAGCTTGGTCTCCCAGCCTGAAATGTCTCTGTCACAGTCATGACGTTTAATGCAAAGCACCACAGCAAATCTTCCCTCCTGTGGCTAAACTGGAGCTTCAGCCATGAGCACCAGTTGGATTACCCCACTATCCATTTCATTCCATTCCCTTATCATAAAACTGGTGCTTATCCAAATTATCATTTATGCTGTCAATCAGCTGCGATACCTGTTACACCTCCTAAAAACAATGGTGCCTCCTAACTGACATCACCAGGACCAGATCTACCTCCACCAGTCCCTTATCCCACATCCCAAGAGCTGGCCACAAGTGAAAAGTACCTCCAAACACACTCCTTCAAAGTTCATTCAAAGGATATTGCCTTACCGTGAGCATCGAGAATGACGGTGTTTGCTCACACCAAGTCCATCTGTCCCCTGCCCTGTCCATATGTCCCTTGACCCCTTCCTCATGACCATGTGGTGGCTCAACCAGCTGAACCCTGAGCTGTCAGGACTTGGTTTCAGCTATATTACTGAGCAGAGAAGAGTTGTTTCTATGAGGCTGGGACCTCAGGGGGCTGCAGACATGCCCTTGAGTCCACACAACATGGTGCCTGTGCCAGACTATGGGAGAGGAGCAGCCCCACCTTGGAGTCCCATCATCACCCGCCTTGTGCCAGCCCTGATCTCCTGAGGTAGCCCCAGCTCACACCAGCAGGAAGTGAAAGGAGTCCTGCACTTGGAGCAGGTACCAGCTTGCCAGGCGAAATATCAGAGCAAAAGAATGTACCTACAGAAATAACTTCATGCCTTTACCTTAGGGCCTCTGACATCGCAGAACTATCGCCCCAGCTCACACCCCTAGCAGATGTTGACAAACAGCAAAGGCTTGGGGTGAAGTCACCCTCTGGAGAGAAGAAGCCAAGAGGACTTCTGCCCTGGCCTGACTTTGCTCTGCATGCATGGCCGCAGAAGGGTCAGCCTCTGCTAACTGCCCCAGCAGAGACCAGCCAGTCCCCCCTGGGGTACATTGGCCACTGTTCTGCTGGGGACCTTCTCCTCTTTCCGTGATTTTCTCCTGAAAAGCAAAGAGATGGAGCAGGCCAGATGGAAGCAGAAACTTACTGCTCAGTTTGGGTGCATTCGTGGTCAATGGGGTGAAATTGGTGTTCAGCTAGCAGAATTTCTTGCACAGACATCCCCTGTCAGCAGGAGTTAGAGAGAAATGGTAAGCCTTTGTGGCCCCCATCTCCTCTTGGGTGACATCTGAGAGGTGGTGGGGATGTGCTCATGGGGTCCTGACATGCCGCGGGATGTGGCACTAGGGCAAGGAGGACATGAGGGTGATACTCCTCATCTCCTCCACGGATGGGTCCCAGCACAAGGGTCTTTATATGGGAAAAGCATCCTTGGGCTGGGCTCAGCCACCCACTCGTGCTGCGGTGGGAGCCCAGCATCGCCTGGTACCCCACCGCACAGCTTCTCCTCACAATGCCTTTGCTCCGCACCGAGATCAAAAGGCATCCAACCCACTGATGGCTCCGTTTGTGTCGAAAGGCTCCCTGATTACCTCACCATTAGCTGCATCCATTAAACAAAATCTGAAAGGTTTTAGACAAAGCTGAGGTTTCAGATGAGAGGGCGAAGGAATGACTCAGTGCCTTTAAATGCCAAAGCCTTCTCCTCCGTCCTGTTTGTACAGCACCTAGCGCGAGGGGTCCAGGTGCACGCCTAGGGCTCTGAAACACCGCCACAATTAAATAATAAGTGTAATAGCAGCTGTACTCCCACCAGCAGGGTTTCGTTCTATTATTTAAATATGCAGTTGCACTCAGTAGCACCTCTCAGAGACGCAGTTTGTTTCAGCAAGGAGGAGGGTGACCCCTGCACAACAACCAGCATGGCATGGGTATGGCCAGAGCCCATGGGGCAGGAAGCAGAAGTCCCAGAGTCCTGCTATGCCCCAAGGGCTTGAGGACTAGGGTAGGGCTGGGTAATGGGTTTCCAACTGATATTAGGTGCCTACAGAGCCTATAAGGGTGGTGAGCCCCACCTTGGGTAGTCTCCAAATGAAACTCATGGATGTAGGCATCTCTGCAGCCAAGAGCATCTGGGGATGGCGGTCACAGTGGTGTCAATCCAGAGCTGGGTGCAGGTGAAGGGGAGAAGGGAGGGGTGCAGAAGATGTTCCCCCCTGCGCCCCCCCTCCCCCCCTTTCCACCTGGGAAATTAGCAACAAACACCAAATTTCAATTCTAAAAAAAAAGAACCAATAAAATACAAGCAGTAGTGGTTTGGCAGCGCTACTTGAGGTTTGGGCTGAGGATCATTTTCTCGCTGTTCGGCACCGAACTCAACACAAGGGGCAGCCTCCAGGAGGACAGGTCTCTGTAGGGAGGCCCTGGAGACCCTCTAGCAGGCTTTCAGCATTGTTTGGCCATGGCCCCACACTGAGCCCACTGCCAGGCTCTTCCCAGGGCTGAGGGGGCTCCTTGGAAGAAGGTTGCCTCCAGCCTCATGCTCCTCCTTGACATGGACATGGACACCCTGCTCTGGGTGGTCCTTCTTCATCATGGGGTTGAACTAGATGGACTCAGAGGTCCCTGCCAACCTCAGCCACCCTGTGACTCTCCTTCCAGGTCCAGCTCAAGGTTCAGAGCCCTGGTAGGAACAACCTGCATTTATCACATAAGAAATAGTGCCATCTACTGACATTAATAACCCTGTTCCTAGAAAGCGAGGGGTGGATCCTTATCTCCCTTATGCCAATGAACCTTTGGGGTTGTGCCAGCTTCAGAAACACCCATGGAGCCACACTGATGGGGCAAATCCATGAGTGCCCTATGCACTGGGCTGGTGCACACTGACAGCCTGAGACCCTGGGGACATCCAAGGTGGCCCCCCTGGCTGCAGTTTGTGGCTGGGGTGGCTGCAGCACCAGGGACACAGATCCTGAGTACTCCTGGGAGAAGGGCTGCAGGGCAAGGTGCAGCTGACTACAGAATGCAATTGATCTTTATCCCCTTTGCTGTAATTAATGGACAAAGCTAAACCCCTCCAACAGGCTGCTCTTCAAGGGTTATCGCACATCTCCTGCAATTTTTTTTTGTACAGCTTTTCATTCCTGACCTGTCGTTCTGCCCCATCTGATGCTGAGGGGTACTGGAGTTACTGGGGCTCCCAGAGGAATTACATGGCCTGGGTGATGGAGTGGAGATATCTTTTAGGGGTCCTCAGCTTCATGAAAGCCTCAGCTCCCATACAAGTCCCCAGGAGGTAACAGCACTCAGCATGATAGTCTCTATGTGAGTTCCGAAAAGAAATGAAGCACTGACTTTTGGTTTCATTCTGCTTCATCCTATTGATTTTGTGTGTTATATATTGTAGGTATATTATTTTATTGCATTATATTGTATTCTATTGCATTATTACATGAAACACCAGCTCCACTTTCTTGGTCCAGCACTGAGGCCACCTTCCTATGCAGGGACCATGAGAGTAGACATCGCGGGTCTCAGATACTGGCAATGCAAAACTCACCTCACAGGTCCACAACTACTGGGAGAAACCATCCCACCCCTCTGTCCCAGCTGCAGGAAATCCCCAGGATCCCAGTTTGGGAGAGCCCCATGCTGGGGAGATAATACCACCCCCACCACCTCCCTGGGGAGGTGTGAGTCACAGACAGCAGGTTGAAAGCAGGTCAACAAAGCCTGGTGGATCTGGGCTTGGGAACTGCCCGTGGAAAGCAAAGCTCCTGATTTTCTGATTTTCCAAGCTGACCTACCAACAGCAAAACCATCAAAGCAGGAAGGCACATTCCTGAGGTTTGACCCAGTGTGGCGAAGTCAATGAAAGGTTCCCATTGAACTCAACGGACACTGGACCATGGCCACAGAATTTGCAGGTACACAAGCTTTATTTATTTTTCTCCCCCATGGTTTTGTCCAAGGCTTCATCCCGCCAAGGCTCTGTCTCATCCTGCAACAAGGAAGCCAAATTTCTCCTGCAGAGGCATTTTAACACAATAGATAACCAAATATATATAGTTAGAAACATTACCATGAATGTATATATAACAAAAATATTGTATATATATACAAATAACCTCCTGAATGAGAGGCCAGCATAAAAGACAATCAGAGTAAACACTGTAATAATTCTAATTATGCAATGTATTCTGCCTAACTTATTTATTTTTAATGGTAGTCATTTTAATAGCTCTAAGGCCCTGAATTAGTCCAATATGTTCTTAACTACGTTCACTTTAAATACAAATGATAATGACTTTTCCAGAGGGTCCAGCATCCTGGATGAGCTTGCCACGCACTGGTCTATTCTGCTTAACATGTTTACTTTTAATAACAGGTTTAATGATGCACTCAGGGCCTAATAACCATGTTTAGTCACAAAGAGAAAAACCAGCTACAAAATACTTTCTCTAAAAACTAGGCTACAGGGGATTGTCGGCCATCCTTTAACGTGCCTTGATGCCTTCCAGCTCTGCCTGCACCCACGCAGGGTGCTCAGATTTTCAGGGAGGATTTTGGGGTGACCGACAAGGACGGGGTACTGTAGGGAGCCCAAGATGCAGAATCTGACTTTGTATCCTCCCATACTCAGCATTCATTTGGGCAGATGGACAGGGAGGGCTTCAAAGGGAGGTGTCTGTGGGCACCACAGGGCTCTTGCTGGTGGAGACATGCCAGAGGGGGTTTTGCTTGAAAATAAGACTCACCACTCATGGAAAAAAAAAAAAAAAACACCACCACCAAAACCTCAACTCCTACCTTTAGCTTTAAACGGCTCCCTAAGAACTAGAAATGCAATTAAATTAAGCAGCAGCTGCTCTCATGCCCAGATCAAGCCATCCCCACCAGCCTTGCACAGGGCTATGCAGGGCTGGGGACAGGTGGGGCCCCTTAGGCGCATCCAACCTGGCACAGAGGTGCTTTTGTTAACAGTGCACTGGACTCCCTGCATCCAGACCTGACCAAGCCCAGAGTCATGCCTGGACCTGTTCAATATCACAGCAAGGAGATGCTTGGAGCAGCCTCCTGCATGCATAGGAGCATTCCTGAGCATCCCTCTCCATCCCTGATTTGATACCCATAGGGTGTCACACACACCCCCAGTGTGTGGCAGTGTTTTCATGGAATCATCTAGGTGGGAGAAGACCTTCAGGATCACCATGTCCAACCACCAGCCTGACCCACCGAGTCCCATCACTAAGCCACATCCCTTAGTGCCACATCCACGTGTCTTAAATACCTCTGGGGATGGTGACTCCACCTCCCTCCCTGGGCAGCCAATGCTTGACCACCCTATCAGCGAAGAAATTCTTCCTAAGATCCACTCTAAACTTCCGCTGGCACAACTTGAGGCCCTTTTCTCATGTTCTATCACTTCTAACCTGAGAAAAGAGAATTTTCTGGCAAAGCTGAAGTGCCCCCAGCATTGCACTTCTGCCGCTTACCCATGAGCATCCCAGGGTGCCCAGCTTGCACCAAAACCCTTCCAAATGATCCTAAATATAACCGTGTATCTCCCCAGACTTCAACCCTGGTTGCATGAGAAACATTTGCAAGGCTTGAACCTGCACTAATTTGTATGCCTTCTGCCCTGGGGCCTGCACAAAACGGGAGGGTGGAATCCAATAGTGTGTTATGCATAAAAAGATGATGCCAAAGATAACCCTATTGCTAATAATAACCGTGGAATCCGTCCCTGTGAACGGGCCCCATTGAGTGCCTGAACACAAGCATTCCTTGGTTAGGTTTTTCTGCCTACGAATATTTTGTTGGAGTCTTTAAATACTAATCATAGAACTCAGGTGAATGCTTTTTATCTTCAAAGTGCTGCAGAGAAAAAATAAAAAATAATAAAATTAATTCATTAATCAAAGATAATTACAGGGCACAAAACACGCCTTGCCAAGTGTGGGAGCCAGCAGAATGCCATCGCGGGGACTCCGAGCATCGCTCCGACACGGAGGTGATTTTCCCGGAGCCCTGCCCGAGCCGGATCCCGCTTGTTACCGCTCAAGCTGTCCGCCTGACATGTGTTAGGCTGTGTGTCTGCCTCGCAGGAAATAGGGTTTGAAGCTCACAGCCAGGAGCAAAAGCTCCGATTGAGGCTTTAATGAAGCTGGGATTGAGTGGCGAGGGTGGTTCAGTGAAGCAGTAAATGCAAACACATTATCACCTGAGAACTCGCTCCAATTTCACACCAATTAACTAGGAATGAGAGAGGGCTGGGGCTGGCTGCAGAGATGGCTGATAATCCCGTCAATGGGCAGAAATGGCTCCTACTGCAAGGAGCCTGTGCCAAAATGAGTTTGTTAGATAACAGCAGGCCCGGCAATTTTGTCTTGAGGAGCGAGCATGTCCTTACTGGAGCTCCTTTTATTAGCAAAAGCTACAAACATTTACAGAAATGCAGATGCCCGTGAGGGAAGCAGGGGTGGAAGGTAATAAAGCAATAGCTGATTATTTCACCCCTCTGCCAATGCCATGTGTGGAGGGCAGGGATGCACGGGGAATGGCCCTCAGGATGCCCGGAGTTGATTTTGGGTGGGTTTTAGGTCCCATGGATGGTCTGCAAGTGTTAAGTGGGTCCACAAAACTCATGTGTGGATTAACTCCCATCCCCCTTGAACCATGCCATGATTCTTCCTGCTGTCAGCAGTGCGAACGAGAGCAAATTCTTATATATATATATATACGGATGAAACCTCATCTTCATTTTAAAATACAGACTCTACTACAAATGCTTGTGCAAGAGCCTCTTGTTGGGTTTCACACCGGCTGGAGAAGATCTCCAGAACAAGTAGGTTTTGGCAGCGGTTCTCATTTGGGCAGGAAATATTTTAGGCTCGATGGAGCTTCCCATCTCCTGCTGGAAAAGGTGCCAGGATGATACTGATCTCCTCCACCGGCTGGTCCATCCATCAGGTTTCCTCTGGATAAGTGGAGATGAACCAGGACAAAGCATAATTTCCTAAAAAAAAAAAAAAAAAAAAAAAAAAAAAAAAAAAAACAGAAGGATGGTTTACCTCATTGAGAGCACTGGGGCTGCGTGAAGGTGCCCTCACTCCTTGCAGCAGCCCACCCTGACCAGTCAGTGGGCTGGGAAATGACACCTTGGGTTGGGGACAAACCCACAAAGCCATTAAACCCCGCACCCCAGGCTGGGGGATGCTCTCCCCTGGGTACCTCGCTTGCTCCAGGACAAATCTGTGCTGTGCACAAGCCCTGGTGGAAATCCACAGGGCTCTTCCCCCTCACGCAATTATCTTAAAGGCAACAATTAAACCATGGGATGCATGCGATGGGTTGAGGGAGCACAGTAGCTAGTCCCCGTGAGCATCGCAATGCTGGGATGGCTGCACTCTGCGAGGCGGTGGGGATGGGCTGAGCCTGAGCAGTGCCACGGGCAGCAGAAGCATTCCCTGGTGCCCTCAGCAAAAAGTCCCATCCCCATCCCAGCCACCCTCCTGCTTAAAGCTTTGATTGTAAACTTCAACAGAGAAAACGTCGTCTTTCTGTTTCCACGTTAGTCCAGGGTCTGGCACAGTTGAGTCCCGCTCCATCCATGCGTACCCACAGCACGCCAGATGCACACACACCTCCTTCTCCTTCTCCCATCCCTTACCACAGCGTCCAGATGCTGTTTCACATTCCCTGCCAACACCCAGCCACTGTCTGCCCAAGGAGCAAGAGCAAGGAGAGGGAGAGCAAAGTACTACGTGAAATACCTCTGTCCTCCTGTGCTACTGATACTTATTTTTAACAGGAATCATTATTTTTTCTATTTTTCTGAAAGCATTGCCCTCCTGGATCCAGACCATTCGTAATTCTCCACCTCCTCTCATCACCATCCCTCTTTCCCCAGCAATGAGACCCCTTGCCCCTCCCCTCCCCACCTCTTCCCCCAGTCAGACCCTGCAGATTTGAGGAAGTGGGAATCATTCACGATGATGCAACATTTTCATTGCACGTGGTGTTTTCAAGAGTTCCAAAATTTCCAAAATTTCTTAGTAATCGCTTTTGCTTCCTTTCCTCCACATTAAATATAATTTTAGCTTTTTTGACTAAAAGAGAATAATGTGGGTTTAAAAGCATATAAATATTTTTAGCTCAAAAGACTTTTTTGAAGTTTCTGGTCAAACCCAGCTCATTATGGTGGAACAAATTATTTTATTACAACTGAAACAAATCCAAATTCCTTTTCAATTAAATACATAATTTCTGAATGCAAGCTAGCTTTTATTTCTCTCTCTTTTTTTTTTTTTTTTTTTTTTTCTTTCTGCTTCCTTTCTAAAATGGAAATAATTGGTGAAAATTCCCCCCTGGCCCCTTGTGCTGCTGCTGACACCATGAGCCCTGCAGATACTCCCAGCCCTGGACTCCTGGATCCCACCCTGTGCCCCATTGGTGCTCATCTGGTCACATCGAAACCTCAGGACAGGCCCTGACATGGGACTGGGGACACAGAAAAACCAATGGCAAATCCATCCCTGGCTTCATCTGGCTGCAAAAGCTAGTCTTTGCACCCAAAAAGGCTCTGGATGTTTTCTGGGTAGGATGAGGAGCCGTCAAGGCAGAGGAGCATCTCTTGGTCTTCCCCAAGGGTTGCACTGTCCCATGCTGGGGACACCTGTGCAGGCAGACTGCAGCTATCATATACTATCTGCAGATATATTATACATACGCTACAGACAAATGACTCAAATGTAATCAAACATGTTTCCATTCACAGAAATCCACATATGCAACTGTTGCACGTTCCATGCTGTCTTCCCCACTGTGAAGCTCTCTGTGTCCCCAGCTGTCCCCGTGTGAGCAGCAGGTACGGCTTCAGGACCACGCACGGCAGTGGGTATGGCTTCAGGACCTTCCTCTCATCCCAGGGGGGTGTGTGTCCTCATCCCCAAGCCAGCCACTGCTCTGAATAGTGCAGCCAGCCAGGCAGCATCCCTGCGTGTGTGCTGATGAGCAGCAGCATTTTAGGTAAGTGATGTCTGGTTGCCTTCAAGGGCAGGAAAAGCATCAACAGAGTGTAGGTGCCGTTCAGCATCACTGAGTGTTTTATTTTGGGGGCTGCCTTCCATCCTGTGGGCATCTGACTCTTTTATTTGTGTTTCTAGAGGGTGTTCGTGCTGAGTTTCTATTGGAAGCCAGGGAGGCGAGGGCAGCAGGCTGGAGGCACTTGCCAGCACCCTGAGTACTGACCGCAGGAGCAGCACCAGGACAGGCACTTACAGCACTGCCTGGATTTTCACAACAAGAGTGAAAAAGCCTAAGAAGCGAGTAGGAGGGATGGTCTCTTATCCGCAGATCGTCACATCAAGATGTTCACAAGCCAACAAGTTGCTGAGCCCGATGAGCATGGCAGAGGCTTGCGCTGGAGATCAATTATCTCCTCTGCCTTTAAAATGCACGAAGCTGCAAAATCTTAAGGGCATATAAACTTACTTTGAGGGCAGGGCTGGTATCTTGGAAGTCGCATTCCTTTAATTTCCTTTAGCTGGTTGCTTTTCCCATGAAGGACATGCACAGGGTGGTGAGTTTGCAGTGGAAACAGGTTTTGCCTCATTTTCCACTTCTCTCCTGCTACAAGGAAAGAAGTGCAGAGCTTCGGAGGCCTGCCTGCCTCTTTCTATGCAGACAGAAAGGGCTGGGTGTCTGTGTTTAATTACAGCCTGAAAGAACTGCATTTAAAAGACAACAGCAAGCTACTTAATTAATACTTATCATTAGCACACATAGGAATGCCTAGCAGCAAATTGCAACAACAAAGCAATTCCTTTTTTTTTTTTTCACTTGGGATAAATTAATTAAAAAAAAAAAAAAAGAAAAAAGAAAAAAGACAGAAGAAGAAGAAGAAACAAACTATTTGCACCAGATTTGACATGATTTTTTTAAGGAGTGGGAGTATTGGGGCAGCAGTTGTTACCCTAGCACAGCCCAGATCCATAGGAGCAGGCCTTTCAACCTCCATCTGTCCTGTCCACGAAGCTTATCTTCATCTATCCATCTATCTGCCTTTGTATCTCAGCATTCACACTGGGCTCATCCCCACGTCTGAGCGCCTACTTGTCTTCATACCTGTCCATAAATTACACAGTGCCCTCAGGGCATTATAAATAATAATTCAGCTCCCAAACCTTCAGAACACTCTTTTAAAGAATTGGCTTATAATTCACCGCGCTGTGGACTCCTCCTTCTAGCCCATAAAGGCAGTGCTGGAGGAGGACATGAGTACTGGCCAGCTGAGCAAAAGCCCCAGAATCAGCCCCGTGCGTGGGAGGGACAGGGTAGGTGCCCAGTGGATGGTGGATGGAGGAAGGCTGGACTGCTCTGCTGGTGGGAAACAGCATCCTCACCCTCAGCCCTCTGGGGATTTGTATAACGCCCCTTGTTTCAGCTCAGCCAGCCCTGCAAACAGCCTGTTGTCCCATGTCCCACTTTAATTAATAGCACTTTTAATGGCACTGTTAATGGTTGGAGCGACGAATCACAGCGTGGCTCTGCTGCCCACATCTCCATGGGGCTCAACATCAGGCAATGACCACTGGCTCCGAGGCAGATGGCTTAAAGGGCAGATCTCTGTGTTTAGCCACGCAGACCCAACCCACAATGGGACAGGTGTCCCAAATCCCAAATCCCACCCTGGATACACCAAAAATGGCCACAGGACAGCAAGACATTTGGAATGCATGAGCTGTGGGGTAGAAACCTCCAGCTGAGCCATGGAAGATCCCATTCCTATATCCCACGCACTGCATCTCCATCCCAACACACTCCATCTTCATCCTAAGACATCTCCATCCCAACGCACTGCATTGTCACCCCAACACGCTGCATTTCCATCCCGACACATTACATCACCACCCCAACATACTACTTTTCCCCATGAGGTACATGGGGTTAGGAGCAGTTGTCCTAGCCATGGCCCTTGTTGTGAAGGGTTTCCCAATCTCCAGGGAACATTCCTGGTGACACAAATGGTCCCCATGGAGGATGACTGCACACGTGGGAATCACTGTTTCCTGGGACATGTGGCTCAGACATGCTCAGGGGGAGGAAACTGGAGTTTTTCTGGGGAAAAGGGCAGGTGGCTGATGTAGATGAATTATTTCACAGGTCTGGCCTGAATTTGTGCACAGCTCTGGAAAGTGCAGAAGGATTATTTGGCTAAACTCAGGAGCATGTTGAACTGACAGTGCTTGTTCAGCCACCCGTCGAGGTGTCAGGTGAGGAGGTACCAACCAGCATCCACCTGCATTTTCCACCTTCCCACCACATGAAAGCTATTCCTCACCATTCTGCCAGAGACCAAGGAAGAGCGAGCGGAGCTTTGGGCTGAAGCAGGAGCGAAAGCCCCTCTGTAGAAATGCCACAGTCCTGGAGCAGCCTGTGGGACCTGCTGGGAGATGGCCCCATGAGTGTCCCATCGGGTTGTGTGGCAGCACATTGCCCTCTGCAGGGCATAGCTTCTCTGCAACATCCCTGCAACTTCCCTGCAGCTTCCCTGCATCTTCCCTGCAGCATCCCTGCAGCACCCCTGTGGCATCCCTGCAGCATCCCTGCGCGCTGCACTGCACCTTCCCCTCCATCCACCAGGAAACAGGCTTTTCCTGCCTGGAGAGCCCCAAGAAAGGTTTCGTAGTGCCCTGCCCTCAAAACAGCTGGGTCTGACTCAGTGAGAGGCTGCACCCCCACCCTATAGGATGTTTAGGAATCAACCCCCCTTCCACCTCCCACACAGGACAGACCCCAGCTGGAGGCTTCAGGGAGAGGACAGAAGTGAGGGGACGTATATTCACCACTCCATGCTCCCCTTCTTCTTGCAAACAAACTTTGGTGGAACCCCTCACCCTGTGCTTCCCGCTGGTCCTGGCCTGCCTGACCTGCAACCTTTTGCTTGCATGCAGAGCTGCCTGCAATTTTGGGCCTCTCCCCCTTCACCGGGTGTCTTAAGCTATGATTAAGGGCTAAATTACAGCCGGGCAGCCGGCCCCGTCCGAGAACCACAAGATCTGGGGAGGCAGCTATTAAAGGCAGTGGAGTCCAACTCGTGTAACGTGCAGCGAAACGAAAGGAGCAGCTGATGGTACAGGGGACAGATGGTACAGGGGGGTTCTCACCATCACCACCATCATTTTAATACACTTGCTGCAAAAAGCCAGCATTAGGAGCAAGGTTATTCCCAAGGACGAGGCTGCGTTGTTACTTCAGTAAGAGGTATTTTGCTGTGCTTTTTGCACCATTTTTACATTGTTTCCTGCAGCTGAGTCGAAACACTTTGTTTTTGGGATGGAGGCAGCCTGGATGGAGTACAAGCCCCTTCTCTCCTGCCGGGTTTCAATGGGAAGCAAGCATTGGGGTGTGAAGTGCTGAGGAAAAAACTGCCTGGGTGCCGACATGAAGGCTTGCAGCCTGGGCAAGGCTCCCTGCTCCTGCCTCACGTTCTGCAAACTCCCATGCTGATTTACTTCACAGCATTTTCTTTTACCCCAGTAAATGCCACTAAACCTTCAAATTAACCCTCCCATTACAGGACTTCCTTTGATGTCAAAGGGGAATTTTTTTGATGGCAAGAGGGGATTTTTCCCCCTCAGTGTAATAATTATTCCCATTTTTTCTTTCCCTTTTTAGGTACAAGAGATTCCTGCCAGATGCACAGCTTGTGGAGGCAGCTCCCACACGAGGTATTTATATATTTATATGTATATGGTGGGAACATGGTATTGAAAGACCTGAAGTTGCAGTCTGAAGATAATGGGAATTTCCCATTTCCTATTTCTTTCAGTGGAAGTTGCCCAGGAAGAGCCTGCAGCAGAACTTGGACCAAAAGATGCAAGATACCGCACCAAGAAGTAGCTCTGGTGGCTGACACCCCTGAAATGGCCATACCCAGGGGCCACATCCACTATTTAACACTATCCCTGAGAAAGTTTCTAGGGATGATCCACTCCAGCCCTGGATTCATTTCCAGCAGCCATGGCACAGAGACACTTCCTGCTTTGAACATGCTGGGCTATTAAACGTGAGTTAACCCAAGGGCAGTGCGTTGCTTTGCAAGGTGTGCTCCGCTGCAAGGTCGATTCCAGCCCAGCTCGCTGATCCCATGCTGTTTTTTCTCACCCAATTTACCGAAAAGCCACACATTCCTGCCCTTAATGTTTGCACTGAGCATTTAAATATTTGCACGAGCTTTGGTAATTGAAATATTCCATGAGCAGCACATTAACCTCCTCTCCAAAGTGTGAATAAGCACCCTTTAATTCTGCACAGGATTACTGAGCAGGACAGGGCTGCCAGGTCCAAGAAAGTGCCCTATCCCTATCTCAGCCCCCAAAGATGAGATGGCACCAGTCTTTGCTCCTCAAAATGCTTTCACTCAACTCTGCTGCTCCATCCCTGCCTCCACAAGTACCATGGGCATCTCGATCCCCATTTATGCTTCTCCCCAAAATCCAGCAGACACTACAGCTTGTTGGAGTGAGGACAGTCCCAGGGAGGACTAACACCCCCTGTACCCTCGTTGTCCCCACACACTCTGGGGCTGCTGCAGGATGCATCTTTGACTGATAACTGCCATCCACGCAAAAGCCACGGGAATTGATGTCATAGAAGCATAAAATGGCTTGGGTTGGAAGGGACCTTTAAAGCCCAGCCAGTTCCAGCCCCTGCCGTGGGCTGGTTGCCACCCACTGGCCGCCCATCCCAGGGCCCATCCAGCCTGGCCCTAAGCACCTCCAGGGTTGGGGCACCCACAGCTGCTCCGGGCAGCCTGTACCAGGGTCTCACCACCCTCTGACTGAGAAGTTTCCTCCTAATATCTAAGTCTCCTCTCTTTTAGTTTAAAACCACTCCCCCTTGTCCTATCACTGTCAGATCGTGTAAAAAGTTGCTCTCCATCTCGTTTATAAGCTCCCTTTAATACCCACATCTCAGCTTCATTTTTCACGGAGACAGCAAACACGTCTGTTACTTCCACCAAGTGGCTGCTCAGGAGAAAACCACACAGCAGTACTCCTCCTGGTAGGTCTGGGACAAGATGTTCAGGGCCAGAATCACTGAATAATGTTCAGGAAGATGATGACTGTGGACAGTTTTAAGAGAGCTTTCTGTGATGGCTGGTAATGACAGAATAAACAGGTTTCTTCAGCATTTCAATCTGCTTAAATGAGTTTATTGGAAAAAGAGAATGCAATTGCAGAGTTGTGGTTTTTTTTTTTCTGAAATTTTTTTGAGTGTCTATATAATCCAGTGGCAAAATATGTTCCTGCTAGTAATTAATTGTGCGGAAAGCTCAGGCTCCTCTCCCAGTGTAACACGGGGCTCTCTTGGGAATGGAAAATGAGCCCCGGGAGGCATCATCCAGCCATGTCCCTACAGCTCAGGCCTGTGTGACAACCTGCCTAACAACCCCCTGCGGTCCTGGCGGGGTCAGTCCACCCCCTCGTGCCCCCCCCCCGTTGTGCCACGGCTGTGATGCGGTCTCGCAGCACTTGTGCCCAGTCCTCGTCCCGCTGCAGGGCAGTGGACCGGGTCTCCATCGCCGTTAGGGCGGTGATTTCAGGAGGCAGTTGGGGAACCAGGCCAGCTCGCAGCACGGCATCCTGAAATTTGGCAGCGGAGGCTGGAGCTAAGCAACACCGAGGTGTGCTGAAAAAGAAAGAAAAGCAAGAAAGCTTACGATGTCAGCAAGCCCCAAGCTGGAAGCACAGGAGAAGCAAGTGGGAGGGTGATGCTCTGACCCCCAACACCTGACCACGGCTGAACCCGCGCAGGTCCTTACCTGCTGGCACAGCTGTCCAGCTGTGAGTAGTGGTAGTGAGCAGCCACGGCTGAGTGGGGGCACAGCAGGTAGTGGTTCTCCTCCCAGCAGCGCTGCATGGCTCGCACAATGTCCTCATCGGATGCCGAGCATGAGCGCAGGGTCTCGGAGAGCTGCAGCAAGGGAAGGAGGTTTGCAGTGGGCTTCATCACCCATTACATGTTCCCTTCAATGGAGTTGATGCCACGGGCATTCACCAAAGCAGAAATAGGGAGGTAATTGGGGTTGGGAATGAAAGGAATGAAGGAAAAAGGTGATTGCTGCAGCTAGAGGAAGGTGTTGCTGGAAATGCACCCTTCCTCTAATTCTTTAAATAATGTATTTTTACATTATCTTGTACACATATTGCATCTTTAATAATGTTTTTTTTTTTTTTTTTAATTACTTTTCTGCCCTACAAGCAGGCTCAGGTGCTGTGCAAAGGATGTTCACTGGGGACAGCATGTGTTGGGTGGGACAAGGTAGAATTCTGCACCTCGCCCAAACAGCCTCACAATTCAAACATTCACTTTTCTCTCAGGTTTCTCTCTGCTTTGTGCTTGTGGTCCCATTTACTGTGACATCAAGGCTGAATTGCAGTGGCAGACACAGCAGACCAATTCTCCAACACCACACTCAGTTTGTGCCAGCACCCACTGCTCGGTCCACCCTGGTCTGCCCCAATGCACAGCTAATGCAGGCACTGGAGTGGCCAAGGAAGGGGTGGTTTCATACCCTACCTCAAAAAATTGTAGGTGTTTGTAATCAGTTTTGTAAAGGAGCGGTTTCTTTTCAAATAACAGGGGGTTAATAAAATAATAAATAAAATAATAAAAGGGGTTTTAACATCTACATGTACATGCACCAGTATAAAGCTCCTCTTAGATTTTAGGTTGGAAACTACACAACATGTTTTTTTTTAATTTTAAAAATGAGTCTAACACTATTGGCAAGAGTAAATATCCTTCCACACAGAGGCACAGGCATGAGGGACTGACCTTTCTGTGCAAATTCTCCGGCAGCTTCAGGCTTTTGGACACACTGAATTGCTCCATCAGTGTTTTCATCAGGTGGCTGTCAGAGCCTGAGAGCAGCCAGAGGATCCTCTCCACATTGTAAGGCTCCTGGGGTGACAAGGCAATGTGTGAGCCGTGGAAATGGGAGCATCTGTCTCAGGGTGAGAGCAGCCATAGGATTCTCTAATGTCTAGTTAGTGTTGATGTCCTGTTGCCACCTTTTTCTTGGTGGTGGCTGGAGTGGGCTTTCTCTCTTCTCCCAGCACACCTACAACCCCAAGCCTCATCTTTGGGAATTCGATGTCCTTCAGACCCCTGACCTGTCTGAGCAGTCTGGCAGTGACCATCAGATTAAAAAAACTTAATGAGGGGACAACTGATAAACTGACAGTGAGACCACATCTGTGTAATCACCTTGAGGAAACCAAGCTAATAACACACCGTGTATTTGAGAACCTGAAATATCCAGCTGTTTACCAAGTGTTGCAGATGCTGCTATGAATCACCCAGCTCCATGGGACTTAATGAGACACTCAGCTCCCTGCAGGGCCGACCAATAATCGTTATGAACATGTAAGGCACATATAGGGCCTGACTGGTCTGTATGGCTATGTAGCAATCTGTGTTGCAACACTGCAGCAAAACTCAGTGCAAGACCATACAGGAGGGTCCCAAACCGATTTCACCACTCATTCTCTCACTCCCACATGCTCACAAGCACTGTGAAACATTCAGCCAGGTGTTTTGGCCAAGATACCTTGCAGGGACAGACAGGACAAGGGACACCAGAGACCAAGTCCTCCTCACATCCCTGGGGTTCTCCTAGGCTGCAGCTAAGTGCTAGTTTTGGATGAGTTCTTACACCTTTTAGGAGCTGCCAGTGCCTGTGACCTTTTGTCTCTCTATCCTGTCCTACTGTGGCAAGTCATGAGGACTTACTCAGCCTTTGATGTCCTTATCTGAGTGGCATACAGCTCCATTCCTGTTATTCATCTTCCCACCATCATATCCCAGCGCCTTCAGCCTGTAATCTTCACTGCAGTCTGGGCGTAGCCTGCCCTTTGCTTTAGGCTGTCCCCTGGTTTAGGCTGTCCTGACCGGAGTGGTCTGAGAAGCTACATGTCAGCATGCCTGGACTTTGATGACTGGGGTGCTTTCAGCACCATCCTCCTGACACCCCTTCTCCTCACCTTCCTTCTGCTGCTCCCACATCCAGAACCTTCACCGTCCATTCATACCAGCCTGTGGTTTCCACTGCAGATTGCTACATGCACATTACTGAGTCATCCTGGGCTGGGACGCTGGTGGGAGCCCTGACCTTGCCATTACCCAGCTCTGTGGTCTGGTTTTGTCCCATGCTGCTAGAGCTGTCCAGGAGGACACCTGGGCCTGGTCTGGAGGACAGATCACGGTGGGAACTGTTCCCGAGGAAAATTTCAGCATGTGGACATGAGCCAAGCCATGCTGCCTGACCTCAGGCCAACAGACCCTGGTTGGCTTCAATGCTGTTAAGATACAGCGTCTGGATTCTTCTGGAATTACTCCTCCACACTTTACTCTCTGCTTCACCTTCACCTTTCAAGTTAGGTGAGCAACTGGGAAGCCTTCCCTGCTTTGGCTCAATCTGCAGAAAAAACAAGCAAAACAGAGAGAAAAGCCCCACATATTCGTGCCTCGGGAGAAAATTCACGCTGCAGACAGGCACAGTAACTTATTCTCTGCAAAGCATGGCAGTTCCTCCAGGCTCCCAGGTCCTCCCACTGTGTTTGAACAGCTTTTGGAAAATTCAAGTAGCTTAAGGCCATGGTGGTACAACACCAAGTATTTCAGACCTCGGACACTTGTTTGGAAGCAGATCCAATCCCTGTGGATCACAGGGTAGGAATGAAAGCGTATTTGCTGTTATTATTTCCTGGTATTTGTCTCCAGGCATTTGCTTTCTGTCCCTCCATGACTTTTCATTTCTGATGCCTTTGCCTGCTGGGACTTGTCTTGCTCTGCACAAACTGCAGACGGCCATAGATGAGGCATTTCTTCTGGTCTACCCCACCTTCTTCCCAGTCTCCTCTCTTGCTCTTGGTGGAGCCTTTCAGAAGCACCTACAAAACCCCTGAGAAACAACGGGGTTTATACTTTTCTAAGTGTCACAGAGGTTTTGAGAAAATGTCTCTCTCTTTCTAAGCTTGCACATACAAAACACCAGAAATCCAGCATTTGGAAAGGAAGATTACTATGTCAAGCCATGAAGAGTAAGGGAGAAGGTGGTGTTTGATCTATCTCAGCTCAGCAGTCTGCAGCATAAATGCTCAGTATGACTCACACCTCCCAGTGCATCACTGAGAGGCACTGCCAGTGGCAGAATTACGGTCTTATAAACAGGTATAACAAAGTACAAGGAAAAAATTCTAAAAATATGTACTGTTCAGCATCTTCCCATCTGTACCAATTCATTATATACCTGAATATCCATGGCTGATGCTAATGTAGCCTTCACGTGCTCTGACAGTGAGAAATCTCCATGTTGAACAGTCCTATGAATGATGTCGTTGCTATTAACTGCAGCAACCAGTCGAATTGGAAGACCCATTTTCTGGGCAATACAGCCAGCTAGAAAAAAAAAAGGTGAAAAAATACACACATACTTGACAAAAAACCATTCAAAGCAGATTTAGCAAACAAGTCACTTGAGCATTGAGTTCAGAAGCAAGCACAAATGACAGTCCACAATAAACCTGCAGCTATCGATCATAAATGCTTTGGTAGAGCCTCATACTACAAAGTCCTGGGACACAATGCTTCTGCCAAGCCAGCCCACCAAGCATCTCCAGATGCTTGAAGACGGATGAGCAGGGGACCAAGAGGAAATAGGAGCCACAGTATTTTCTCTCTTTTCAGAAGGATATGTCTATCCTCAAGATGGCTATGGTCATCATCAAAGGCTGGTCTGGGATTTTCTGCACCTTGCAAATCATCAGTGACACTTGAATGAGTAATAGCCATACATGAGTCATCAAATATAAGTGGTTCTGAAGAAACCCTACAAGAGAGTGGGTGTTTTAATAAACAGCAATACCCAGTATTTCCAAAGTGCTGTTAGTCCATAGGTCACAGAGCATTCTCTCTCTTCCCTATCTAACTCATCTTTTTCCCCTTCACCTGTGATATTTCCACCTCCTCCTGTTGGCACAACAATTTCCACCACTGGCAGTGGGGTGGTATCCAGGGACGAGGCACACTGAAAGTAAGCGTAGAAGTGGTGAGCAATCTGCACCATAATCCTTGACCAATTGACCGAATTCAAGCTCATCAGATTGCTCTTTCTGGCAAAATCGACATCGGCAAACAGTTCCTTGATAGGCTCATCAATTTCATCGCTGTTCCCATGAGCTGTCAGAAAGAGAAAGGAAAGATTAGATCTGCCAACATCAGCGCATCAGGCACAAAGTATTTCTGCTCAGAAATAGGGCCAGAGTCAAGTCCTGGGGTTTGCTGCAGACAGAGGTAGCCTGTGTTGTCTGTTTCTCTTTGGGGTTGTACAAGGCAAGGTTCACTTACACCATGAAGGTGAGGGGAGAGAGAGAAGGGGTCACCCTTGATCCTTTTAGTTCCAAGAAATGGTGCTGAATTCAGCGCAGCTAAACACCAACTGCCTGCATGGAGACAGCTCTAACGTGAGGCCAGGAGAAAACAAAGCCTTGAACCACTTGGCCATCAGACTGGGGACATGTGCTAAGAGCTCCTCTTAGCAAGACATCTGGGCATTGTGACTGTGACGGAAATGACCCAGCTGGCTGCAGTTTAGGGTCACGGTTTCAACACAGCAGGGCCATAACATGGACAGTCCAACAGCAATGCCAACCAGAAAAGATGTGGACGTTGTCTTCAATGACAGTGGTCATCTGAAGTTCCTGTATCTGGGTACATAACCCTTTGGGCAGCAGAACAAAGATGTCCACATTCTCCTGCCCTCTCACACTCTCAATTGCTGAGCTCCCTGTGTCCCCCGAAGTCCCTGTTTCAAAGCAATGGAGAAACAAAAAAAGTAAACATTGACACATCAGTCAAACCTGCATAACTGCACTTTAAGAAATAGATGCAGAGATGCTCCATGAGATTTTTTAGTTAGAGATTTTTTAGCCTCTGTAGCATTGCCGGGAGATCACTCACCAGCCACCCATGAGGAAACACCACCCTGGGGCATCTGTGTGGTGGGCTGTGGGATGATGGCTCTCAAGGTAAAGACCTGCCCAGAAGTTTTACCCCCCACAAAGACGAATACTCACCCACCAGAATAGTGACGTGCTTCTGCTTTTTCTCCAAGAAGTACTGTAAAAACTGCCCCATGCAGGACAAGGACAGATCCTTAAAAGCGTAAGTAACCCCATGCCAGAGCTCCAAAACATTCAGCCCATCTTTCAGCCTGGACAAACGGACAACGTCCTTGTGTCTGAATCTGCTGAAGGCCCTGTCGATCAGCTCTAGAGGGAAAATGGTTAAAGGGGCTGTCACACTAGGTAGAGGAATACTTTTCTGACCTGTGGTTGCCTGTATCTTTGTTCTTTATGCTTCTGGGAAGCAAAGCCAAAGACTTTCAGTTGCTGGCGAGGTGACCTATCCAGCAAGTTATTCTTAGCTATTAGGAGGAAACCAGCCAAGCTCTATTGCCTTCAGTAGCTCTACAGTGAGTAACCCCAGGGGAAACCTGACACAATCAAAGCAAACCCTATTAAAACATAAAATAAATGAAACCCAAATTTCTAGCACAGCAGGTGATAGAGGCTGTAGCTGCCCTCTAGTGGAAAGACTGGCTCAAAATCATTACCAATGGGATCTGCGAGAGCACACTGCAGCAGAAAGCCCTGACAAGGAAGGTAAGGAAGGTGAAGTCTGGAGGCAGCACAGCAGCCCACCCCCCCTCTGCACAGTCAGCAGGTCCACAGCACCAGCAGCCGCTATTGCAGTCACCACAATCCCCATCTGCACACAGGGGACACCTTTTCCAAGAAGGTAACAAGCCCCAGCAAGGTGACAGAGGACAAAAGGGTAGAGAAAGGATCAGGCTATGGTGCAACAGGCTCCACCCTCTGAGGGCTGCGAAGAGGCTAGGGCTAAGGCAGGCAGAAGCACCCGAAAACCCCAACACCCTTGCAGGCATCCCTGCAAGCAGCCCCCACCTGAGTGAAGCTCACCGTTGAGCGTGCTCCGCGGGACCAGCTCAGGTGCAATGAAGAGGGAGCACAGCTCCTTCACCAGCTCAGTGTAGGAGAGGCGGCTCCACCGCTGCAGCGTGGCCCCATCCAGGGAGGGGATGCAGCGGGGCATGAAGAGCCCGCCGTCGGGTGCATAGCCGGAGAAGAGGGCTCCCTCGAAGTCCACAGCCTCCGTGCCTCCACGCGTGCTGATGTACTCCATGGGTGCTGGGAGGGCACTGTAGTCACTACCAGTACCCCCGGAGCACCTGCGCTACTGGGAACACTCAAACCGACCCCAAAATATTTCCCATGTGGACACACCGAGGTGGAGGATGGTGTTGTGTGGGGGTTTGTGGGGTTTGCACTGAGGTGGCTGCGATGTGAGGAGCCCTAGTCCAGATATGAGGGCAGCAGCCACTGTGCATGCACCTGCAGGCTGAGTGCGAAAGCTCGGGCTTTAAAATAAGAAGAAACAAATACATATTAAAAAAAAATAAAAATAAAAAAAATAAAGTAAGGAAATGGAGAGAGAGAAGGGGAGGAAAGAAGGGATAAAAGGGGAAAAGAAGGGAAAGGAAGGGAAATGGCAGAATAAAGAGCAGAGAAAGAGGGGGCAAAGGTGAAGAAAGGGAGAAAGAGAGGGCAAAGGGGAAGAAAAGGAGGAACAGGGAAGGGCGGAACAGGAAAACAGACTATGCTACTAGAGCGGCCTCAGCTTGTTCAAGGGGGTGAAACTAAGGACAGGATTTAACTCCATGCATGGCCAGCACAGGAAACCTCCAGGATCCTTTTTTTTTTTCCCCTGTTTTCAATACAGGTATTTGCAAGGTTTGGGGTTTAAGCCCGGGGGGCTTTCTGCCCCAGCACCTTCTGCAGAACGCTTTCATTCTGCATCTTTTTTTTCCAACCTTCCACCACATTTTCCCTCCTCGCAAAACAACAATAACAATAACGATAATTATCACCCGTCCCGGCTCCCCCCCCGCCCTCCACACACACACCCCGCCCCGGGCCCGCGACGAGGAGCCGCAG
>VXAV01004675.1:0-36860 GCA_013399715.1 Alectura lathami
AAGACAGTGCTGGTCGTGCCTGTCATGCTGCCTTCTGATGGCACGGCTGGGCATGCTGTGTCTGGTTTTACCCTTTTCAATCCCTTTTTGCTTAAAAAAAGTAATAAGTAAAGCGAGAGAAAGAAAAATTCAACCCCAAACCTGTTGAGTTCTAACAGATCTATCCCTACTCCTAACCAGCCTCCGCTAAACGATCCCTTCCCTGCACGGCAGAACAGAGTTATGGCAGTGGTGAGGCTCATGCTCAGGCTGTTAGCCCAGCTCCGTTTCCCTGTCTGGGGCTGGGTGATGGGCAGCCCTCGCAGTGCCGAGGGTGATGGGGCGACAGTGAGTGGCGATGACGAGCTGCCCTAACTTTGCACGGCATCACGATTGGTCTTCCATGCGTCTTGCAACACTGTGTATAAAGTTGTACAATAGCATTAGGAATGCTCATAGGAGTGCTGTCACTGTAACGCTCAGGCTGCTTGTTTAAAAATGTACATATCTGCTCAAGGACCGATGAGCTGTTGAGAAATACGGCGGTGAGTGTGGTCTGCTTGGCCAGGAAAGTGTAATGTTGAGCCTGCAGAGCTTCAGGCACGGCCCACATGCCTCTCCCTGACAGAGTATAAGAGCTTTAACCATGTACATTTGTGCTTTTGGCTGCAAAAAACCCTGACTTGAATGTAAAGGAGGTGCTTTGCCATCTGTTGGCTGCTTGTACAAATATAACCAAGTTCAAAACCCAGAGCTGGGAGTTCTGGCTGACCAGCTGGAGCACTTAAAAGAGCTGCGTGATCGCAAAATACGGTCAGTAATCTCCAAAAGAAATGCAGGCAAAGATTTTAGCAATTTGTAGATTTGCCCAGGCTGTGGCTAAACTGCTTTAAGTTAGGGGGTGTGGACACGTCTGTCTTCACATATGCACGCAAAGGGCTTAACTGAATTTCCCAGTGTGCGCACTCCCAAATGTGCCCTGGTGAGCGCCGGGCTCCAGCCACCAAAGCTGCAGGTCCCTGCTCAGTTGGGACGTGCTCGGCCACCTCCCCTGACCCCACGCACCGCGGGTGCTGCCACCAGCCCCGACCCTGCTGAGGATGCTGTGGGAGAGCATGGGGCCACGGTCCCATGGGACACCGCATCACCACAGGTGGGACTGCAACGGGGTCAGCGGGGACCGTGGGGTGGGACTGGGTAGGCTGAGAGAGGCACAGTTCGTTGGGGACATCTGTGTGCGTGTAAAACACCCATTCTGAATCACAGCTACTGATGCTATGAAAATTTTATAAATTATATAGAGATGCTTAGATTTATAATGTATGTGCACAAATTATTTTTATCTTTTATAGTATTTACCTGCATGGGATTCATGTGATACATGCAAACTGTACTAGGTTCAATTTTTAAAATACAAATATTTTGCAAAATTTTGTGTGTTTGCATTAATTTTGTGTCCTCTTTTACTACCTGTAAACGGGCGGCAGCAGGGGAATGGCTCCCAGCTTGGTGGACTGCCCAGCTGCAACGTGCCGGTTGTCCCACTGGCAGGCTGGCATGGAGCTCTCCCATTGATTTTCTGGATACAGGTGATTTAATTTAAGGGATGGAAGGAAAGAAAATGTTTGCAGTTGCAGTTTTAACTCTCCTACTGCCTGCTCTAAGTAGAATTCTCTGCATTTTTGCTGCCTGAAAAGCCAAATCCTGAAGAAGTAGAAGTGAGGAGCTGTGGGCATGCTGGTGAGCAGGGTGGAAGTGTGCCTTGGCAGCGGTGGGACCTCGGACATTTACTAGAACAGTAAAAATGTGACCCTTGGTGGCTGCCACCGAGCGTCATGTCAGGCTGAGAAAGTAATCCAACTTTGGGGATCTCTACTGAAAAATCCAGCTCTGAATCTTCCCTAAAAAAATACTCAAAGATTAGAAGGTGGCCATAGAGTGCTCGAAAGGCAGTGTTTGCTTTGTCAGAGAACAAAGCTACACCAAAGGGAAAAAGAAAAACAGTGAAGATCGCAGTGCCTTTCTCTAGCTTTGTGCTAGATGCCTCAGTTGTTGAATACAACTATGAGAAATTTGCAACAGGCCTAGGGCCCTAAGCTGGCCTTCATGCTCACAGGCCAGTAAATTCACAGGAGAACTGGGACACCTAGAGTCAGAAAATCGTGTGTAGGGAACACGCAAACATGCCTGCACTCTGCTGAAATGCAAATCGGCCGCATTGTCATCCTAATCCCCATGCATGACACACTAATAAACAGGGATTTTTAATGCTTACCATCTGTGTTACAGACTGCTTCCCACACTGCGAGCCTGCTGGTGTTCAGCCGTGCAAGCATGGCGGCGAGGCACCCTGCAGGCCAGCTGCGCCGTCGCGACGTGGGCCGCAGGTTGCTCGCTCCGTGCGCACTGGCGTCAGTTACGCAACATGTGGCAGCACCCGTACCCCCATTTCATGTCTGACATGCAGGGATGAGCAAAAACTGCGCTTCCGAGGGAACTGCAGCGGTTCCAGCTGGGTGACTGCAGTGCGCTAGTCGCAGCGTACTAGGGTGCACCAGCCAGCCTTCCCATGGGGATGGATGGCAGCTACCGCGCTGCGAGGCCAGCCCGGCTCCACAGAGCCACCTGGCTCTGAGGGAAACGAGCCACAATGTATTGGCCCAGGGCAAACTGCTTACTGCTGCTGGCGAGCAACATCAGCAACGGTTGTAGTGTTGCAAATGAGCCACAGCCAACTTCACTGGAGAGCCAGTGAAGAGCCTCGGAGCCCGGGGCTGGCACCCACAGCTTGTACCACGCCGAACAGGTGCACCCAGCCCTGCAGTGTCTGCATGGAGCGTCTCAGTTTGCAGAGGCACTGCGCTACGGCACAACAGCTGTCAGAAAACCACCCTCCAGCAGGAAACTCCTGACCAGGGAGAGTTTTAGAGTATTGCTGGGGCAAGGCTGCAAGAAAAATCCAACTGCCCCAAAGCTGCTTGCTCCCCACCGTGCAGCCGGGGTTCAGCAATCCACCGGCAGGGCTACGCAACTGCAGCAGGGACCGTGCTGGCTTGTGCAGACAAATGCCCCCGCCTCAGTCCATCAAAAGCTTTGACAGTTTTCAGCTCTTCATGTGAAAGACCACTGGTGTATGCTCTTAAATGCATTTCCTCAATTTGGTTTGGAGCTTCAAAAGCCACTAGGCTTACATCAGCCATGGAAAAATTTAATTCCACCCGCTCCCCTCTCTGAATTTAGGATGATAAAGGATCAACAGTTACGTCTGGAGCAGGGAAGCAGATATTACACACATCTTGCTTACAAAGTATCTCTGGTTTTCATGAAATAAGTTGATTTTCCTCCCCCAGCCATTGACAACCGTACAGAATAAAAGCTCAAGTCCTTAGTTCTGCTCACATTCACTCAACATTTGCTCTAATCAATTATCTTGTTTCATGCAATACGAAAAGAATGAGATTCCTGTTATGCAGCCCTAATCAGTTACAGTATGAAGCTGTGTCTGTGGAACATTTCTGATTTTGAAAACTAATTATGCGCTCTGCCGTTACGTTTCTCTTGTAGAACACTGGGCTTTTACCCAACTCGACTCTTTTTTCCCCTCTAAAAACACTGACGGCACCCTCCCATCCTCGCTGCTGCATTCTCACACTGCAGAAGCTCTCCTGGTTGCGCTGTAAGGAACATAGTCACTCACGGCGCCAGACTCTGTTTTTCTGGTTTATTGAAACATAAAAGCCCAAGTGGATGTTCCCTGCAGAGAAAGGGAGAAGAGCAGAGGGTGCTGCATGTCGGAGTGGGCATCTGCCGGGGACAGGAGCCCGTCTTCACACGAAGGGCTCAATATTGATCTCCAGGGCAGAGCACGGCATGGTGAGCTCAAACTTGGTGATAACATCAGGGTGCAGGACTCCAAGTTTCCCAATGCTCTGACCTTTGGCAAAGATCTCAGCGCAGCGGCCAGGGAAGAAAGCAGAGCCTGTGAAGAGAAGAGAGGAAAATCAATATTTCTCTGGGCCAAGGAAGTCAATAGGCATTTAACACGGGGAACAAAGCGCTCAGTATTAAGCTGCTCTGTGTGCTAAGATGCTAAGAATAGGCTCTCACTCTCTGCATTAACAGTTGTGATTGATAGCAAACAAGGAAACACTTTGAGTTAAAAATAAATTGTGAAGCCCAAAGCATGGGCATTTTTTGCACTCCAGTTGTTTTGGCTTGGTTACTCCTAATAGGAATTGGATGAGTAAAGTCAGAGAGATACTGAAAGCAAGAACTTTTCAGGCTTCAGGCACTATTTAACATCTGAATGTGTCCCACCTTACTCTGTTTAAGGAAAGAAAACTTGCTGTCATCTGAGGGGTAAGTAGCATGTCACACTTTTATGCTTTTATGGCAGCAGCCCGCACAGGGGGACGGGCTCCCTTCTGTATTTCCACTCAGAAATCAGTCAGCACCAGAGAACAGCCAGCTCCACTGCACCCATCCCTTGCTCTGCATCTTCTCAAAATCCTAAAATCCAACAACGCATCTTCTCCAAGTGGGTAGGAGGAGGCTGCAGCGGCGCAGACAGGGCACGTCCCCGCAGTGCCTGCTGCCGCTGCAGCGCGGAGCCAGCACAGCCAGCAGCTGCCCCGAGCCACCTGCAGCCCCGCACAGTGCTTGGCCCCACAGCACCGCCACGCTCTGACAGGGACTGACTCCCACTGGTGGCCTGTGCTGTGATCGCCCCAAATGCTGCTTAAGGTTTGGCATCAGGACCAGCCCAGGACATCTCAATGTGTTTACAAGGAGCTATCTAAAACAGGCCATCAAGGGCCACAGTAAACTCAAACCTCAAGAACATTTCCATGGCGCTCCGACCACTGCTGGCCAAGCCCGGAGGTAAGTTCCTTGCTAGCTCCCCAGCAGGAACAGCTCATTTCAGAGCATCTAAGGTCTGCCGTCATAACTTCCAGCCACAAGAACCAGAGCGGCAATTAATTGCCTTCGTTGCCCAACTGCCGCAAGTGCGAATTAACGTGTGCTTCCATCTGGGCTGTCTTATGAAATCTGACGGCAGCAGTGAATTATCACATTAAGTAAAGGCTGTTGTTAAACCCATTCTGAAGCAGTGTATTTTAAATCATCCAGCTCCCAGCACAGTCCAGCTGCCTGCACTGGACGCGCAGCAGCAGGGTGATCGACCCAGGGTCTTACTGACGCGTGGCTCTGGCCAACCCAGCCCTTCCACCACCACGCACTCAGAATGAGCACCAAGATAACCCTTGATGAAACAAATTTAGAAAGAAACAAATGCCACACATACAGACCACTCTGCAGATTATGAGTGAAAACAGAGTCTAAAAATAATGTACCCTTGTAGTTTGTGGTAAAGGCTCTCCTATCTGTGAATAAAGCTGGCATTGTACCATGGATGAGAGCAGCACACAGTCACATTCTTTTAGAAACCTCTGTGTAAGCTTATGCTGGCACAACAGCAAGAACTAAGCATATGCTCATAATGCTGGCATGGTACCCCATGATAAAACTAGGGGGAAAAAGAACAAAACTAAACAAAACAAAAACAAAAAAAGGCTTTGACAATACAGTTAATTAAAAAACTGTGAGTCTGAGCTGTCTCTTCTTTTGGGCTCCTGTGTAGCCTTGGGAAAGTTACTTTATCTTCTTGCACATCTAGTCCCAACTGTATCATGAGACTTAGCTGCTTTTAAACTTCAGATATCTGAATGTGGTCCAAAATGATACTGCACTGAGTCAATCTGTTGCAAAATCAGTTATTATCTCTGCATCTCTATAACAATTAAACATGTTTTCCTCATTACAGTTTCACCTGTAACACCCAGGGAGGGGAGCTACCACCATGCCACAGGTTTCTGAGGCCAGTTCAGGCGCTGGATGTAACACTGATTTCATTGGGGTGAAAAGAACACCACGTCGGAGGCTGTTTCCAAGCTCTGTGATGTCTCCCACAGTGCAAAACAATTTTATATTTTTAGGTCCAAGAAATGCTTTGTCACCCAGGGCATGGTCAGCCTCCCAGCAGAACACGGATGAGAGGTGCGGGGACTGGAGCCTTACCCAACCAATGCATTTGGAACAAATCTGAAAGTCACTGGCAATTCACTACATTGTATTGGAACCCATGAAACTGCTCAAAGCGCACGTCAGAAAGGGAAGCGCTGAATTAGCTAGAAGCTGAACATTGACTAAATGTGCTTCTCCTTACTGGGAGCTTAAAGCATAACCTCGTAACACATAACACAACCGAACGGAGTTAGGGACTTCTAACCACAAGGAGGTGGTGGTGGCTGGCAATCACCTCCTCTCCACCTGGAGAAGGGAGGGGCTGAAAGGCTGCTGATCTGGCCCACACCTGTACCATGAAGCCACACGCTCAGTGTGGCTCTGAATGCTCTGCTTCAGGCCATGCATGAGGCATTCAGCCACGTTCTCAGTTCCATATGCACCAACCAGTGCTGGACAATGCCCACGATGCTATTTACTTTGAGGATCCCTGCAGCAAAGATGTAAAAACCTAATTAATGCCAAGAGGAACCACTTTCCTCCACAAAGTGCAGGAAACAGGACCTTCATACCACCTCTTCACTTCTAGCTGTGCTAATCCTGAAGTGTGCATTGCTTCACGGGGCAACCAACAGTGTGTGTAGTGCTCTGCAGACACCGTGCTTGCATGGAATTATTCTGCAACTGGAAGGGATCCGGCAATCAGCAAACAGAAATGAAGGAACCTGCTAAAAGCTTTAGGATTTCCATCTGTCTGGCTAACACTTGGCTCTTGCACCAGAGAAACATGAGCTGAGGAATAGGCTTACAGACGGTTTATGAACTCTGGTTAATAATGGAACGATTATTGTGATAATTGGCTGCACTACAGAATGCCTCAGAGTATACTCCTTTTGCCAGAATAGCCTCCAGACTGCACCCAGCAGATGGGGGCTGAGGGGTTCCTTATCCAAGTGACCCTCCCCTGGCCGGCACAGATGGCAAGTGAAGAAGGTGGGCTCACACCTGATGCTGGTTCTGGTCCACAGAGCTCCACCAGGCCACCACAATTAGGAGCAAAAATAAATCAGGTACTGAAAGGGGAGCATGTAAAGTTAAAAGGCAGAAGAAATGCACAAATGTGAGCAGAAAAAGGGGAAAAGAGAAACCAGGTGTTTTGTAGCTGGGGGTGTGATTTGAGTGAGGCACCAACCAGGACTAGAAAAGACCTGAGGAGGAGGCAGATCCCTGGGCAGGACAGCTAGAAGCTGCAGCAGGGCCTGGGCAGCACACAGCAACCCATGGGATGCATCAAAGTAACCCAGGAATAAAGGTAAAGAAACTTTTTCTTGACTTTTTCTTGCTTTGTGTGTTTCTTGTCATACCAATGACATGGCAATGGTCTTTCAGATTCCTAGCAAAGCTGGTGTATGTGTTGTGGGCTGGACTGTCATGCCAGCTCCTGAAGTAAGCACAAAACCTAAGAGCGAGGGCCAAGGCTGGAGGAAAGATGTGTTTATGCTGCTTGTGTGTATGACACACAGAATGAGCTGAAGCCTAGCACTCTTATGGCTCAATGAAGCCTTCCAAAAAAAAAAAAAAAAAGCAATCCAGAAAGTGCCCTCCCAGAAAAGCTAGCAGCAATGACACTTAGAGCAGGAACTGGAAGCTGACATTTGTTTGTTGTCCCAGCTGTGCACACAGCTTTGTGAAGAACCATACGGCTGTGAAGAGCACGGCCTTCCTGAGAAAGGCTTTTGCTGGTCAAGGAGCCACCACAGCACATCTGGAGGCACCGCTGTCAGTGAGCGTGCCAGGAGGTGGCTGCCTTTGTGCCTGGTGCAATATACCCAAAGCCTGCTTCTGTGCAGCTGGTTGCTTGTGCCATCAAGTGCACTGATAGCCAAAATTCATTTAAAAATTGCAATTTACCACACCATCTACTTCAGAGACAACAAATGTATCCCTCTTCTGCTATACAATCCTTCCTGCTCCACATGCAAATGGTACTTCACAAACTTCACCTTGAATTCCAGCCAGGAATTGTATTGTCCCAGCTGACAGAGAGTTGCACAATGCCAGGGGAAGCCAGAAGGTCTGGCAATGGAAATCCACCTTTTAATATGTCGACATTATAACTGGTAGTTGCAAGAAGGGGTGGGGTGAAACACAAGATGCATTCCTAAAGAAGAGATGCTAGAGCCAGTCATGTTCTATGCTGATACGCTACACACAAGTGAAAGACAAAAGCCACGTCTCGCGGCTGTAAGAATTTAATTTCCAATGTTCAGTGATGTAGAAATAATACCTTTAATTAGAGCTTCTGTAGCATGTCCTCAAAAATCTGTAATTGCCTTTCTGTACTCAGGCAACAGGGCCGCTCCGATTGCTTTGGGGTAATTCTTTGGCCAGTAATCCAATAGAGCATGTAGTCTTTAGCATATTTTCTGGCTAATTGACCCTCAAAAAGCTCCAAGTTCCTTGCACTCTTTGTTGTCAAACACCTTGCACAGTTTCTTTTCTGTGCTTTACTCTCTCTCCTTTTCAAAAAGAAATAGATTAAAGCAGTATTAGAGGCCTGTTGCGCTAAGCCTTCGAACCTACTCGTTTGTTCATCGGAAGCTGAAGCTTAAGAAGGTAATAGAGAGGAGCTCATCTGGCCTCTGAAGTCTTTCATCTTAATTCCCCATCCCCTTCATGAAAGGGCAGCTGGTGATTACTCAACCCCCCTCGTTTGCTGAAGTATTTTACCTGTGCTACATTGTATGGAATTTAGTTTTGAGGGTAGTAGAGGTTCTTAGGATCAGGTTCTTCACATTTTTGACTAATTCCTCCTTTCAGCAGATGCACTCAAATACAAAGTCACAGTATGCTCTCAGGCCAGGCAGTATTTCAACAGGCAACCACCTTTTCTTGTGCATGTATGCAGTGCAGTCAGGCTCCCAAAATTTTATATGCAAAAACCTCCAAAACTGCAGGACCCTCAGAACCGCATCTTGCTATATGACGATTTACCTTATGGCACTTCTCGAAAATCAGAGATGCCAAATCTTGCATGACTTTTGGAACACAATGAGACCAACTGCTCTGCCAAGCTCTGCATTGCCAGCAGTTCTTTGACCATGCACTCTTCCGTCCAGAAAACCATTCTTTGGGATCAATGGGCTATTCATTCACTTTAGTTTCCTCACTTGTAACTCCCGACTATAGCCACGCCACAACAATCTCCATGCCACAAATCACACCTAACTGTAATGACAATGGGATTGGGAATATGGAGAATCATCCACAAATTTGCAATTGTCAGCAAATCAATTGTGTTCATGTTACGAGTGCATTTCCACTGAACCCTGCCTCAGGGAGGGTGTGAGGCAAACTAATTTCTTCTGTCTTGGAAGAGCCCTCAAACACAATTCTATAGCTGAGTATATTCCATTCTGTATTTGATTGTATTTAAGATTATTCAGGGATCAATTATACTATGTACTGTAAGTTTGCATTTGAAGAACATCTTTGACATGTCCTCTACTCTGATTTGTCTGAAATTAAAAGCACAAACAAAATATTCCCCTGCTGTGAATATTCCTCTGGTAGGCTGCTGAATGGTAGTTACTTTTACAACGCCCGCAACAACTTTCTACTGTAAACAGCCTTGAACACTGGTAACATGGCTCTAACAGCCGGCTCCAGGCCTGAGCCATGTTAAGGAAACATTGCAGTGGCAAACTGGGGACTGCTACAGCCAGCAGCTTCTTCCCTTCATTTGCCTTGAGAACAGCACAGACTTCCAGGCAAGCTTTGCTCTTCGCTCTGGCTGTAGAGCTCCCCAAGAGCAGCAGCAGGATATGCTGGGAGTTACTGGAAGTCCAGATGTGGTTCAAGAACATACCAGGGTTAGAGCTCCTCTTTGCTCTTCTGTGTAGTCCTCTGGATGTCAGCACGGTCAAAACCATTTAGGATAATGTGGGTAACATCGCTGTGTCCCTGGCTTTGCCAATGGAAGGCAATGGCTGAGCGCAAGCTGAGGCTAAGGAAACCCAACATCCTGGGTAGCGGGATGTCACGTATCCCATGCTGAAGCACCAGCATGGCTGCTTAAACAAATCCTGTGCCCAGACTGACTCCGCACTTGCTCAGCATTTCTTTATGAGCTACTGTTTTCTAATGCAGGCCCCACAAGTGAAGGTAAAGTCAATTCCTCCACCATGGGCATGAGAATGACTAATTCTAAGAATCTGCATTCACACTGATGTAGAAGTTTGAGCCAAAAATCTTGCAAACTGCTGTTTAAAACTTTCTTGCATACGTAATTGCAAGATATGTATTTAATGCTCAGTTTGAAGTGCCATCACTCTGCCTCTGTATCACGGTTCAAAAACCAAAGCCGAGGCCTGCTTAGCTACAGCCTCGCAGTGATTTCAAGGTGTGCCAGCACACCCAGCATCCATACATGGCCCTGGTGAGAGCTGATGTCTTACATTTGACATTGCGCTCTGTCATCAGCCCCTGTGCTTTGGGCTGATGCAGCCCCACACATCAGTTTCACAGCAGTCAGCATTTCTGTGCATCTTTATTAAAACAGATGCGTGTGTGGCAAAATGCCTTCACTGGATCTTAGAAGCTCTTTGCTTCAGAAACAAACAAAACAAAACAAAAAAAAAAGCCCAACCCTACAGTGCGTACAAATAAACCTACAATTGTTTTAAAAGCAAGATCTCGTGTGTAGTTGATTACTAGGACTGCAAATTCAACAAGATCACTGATCACAGCAGTAATGTAGTGAAAACTAGCATAGCACGCTGCAGGTATGAGCAGAAGGGCCGGGCAAGGCTGCAGCGCTGCTGTGCAGCTCCATGCCAGAGGAACCAGTGCTGGGACTGCGGGTTATATCACCCACATGGCCCCTGCTCACTGGCAATGAGAGCTGCAACTTGCTGCTGCTTCTGCTTACTGGCTTGGGTGAATCACCTGTGACAGAGAGGGCTTTGCAACAGCTACATTGAAAACATAGTTTATGATGAAGAAGTAATTTCCTATTTCAAAATGTAAGGAGACAGTATAAAAATGCAAGTGACCTAATTCTGCATTATGTAATGTAAGCTGTGCCAGACTTCAAAAAGCCTTGATGCAAGGATGATTGATCTTTATCTTAGCCTTGCTATGATGTGTGATTAAAAAAGACAATTTCCCTGGTGGGGGGGGAGGGATTTAGCTCTGAAGAGGCCTCCCCAGTAAAGGAACAGCAGAAGAGCAAAGACAACATCAGGGAGAAGAAATCAACATCTTCAGCTCAAACAGCACTGCCAATGTTTTACATGAGTCTGTGAGTTGGCAAACCGGTAGGAAATGAAGGAGCATTACTTCTGTTGGGAACATCCCTACTCTGTCAGAACAAAATGCAATGGGAGGAAAAACATTGTAATCTTTATTAGTACTTGGAAAAAGGAGGCTGATAGGAGAACGCAGTTTCTTTTCACAAGTCAACTTGATAACCTTCCCCAAAATACTTCTGTAGTTTCTGTATTTTTTTTTCCTCCTTATCCCATAGGAAGCATACTTCTAAGTCACGCAACTGAAGGTGTTCCTCATCCGAAATTGTTTTCTGAATTTGAGAAATATTTTCTTTGTTCTTATTGAATGTTTGCTTCCATATGTGGGGAAAAACTATCTGTCAAACATAACTTGGTAATGAGAGTTTAAAAGAGAGAAGTCTAAGCCTGTTGAACCTCTTATTGTCCTATGCTGTGCTAGGAGAACATACTTCTTGTCTACCTGCCCACAGTAGTGGGAATTCCATAGTATGAGAAAAATGTTAATGTAGTGCCAGCACTTCAAGGTGGATGGTCTACACAACCATAAACCAGTGATGTGACATTGATCCCAGGGTGAGGAAAAGAATGATCTGGGAAACGGCAAATGTGAAATTGATGCAGCCAATTACCAGCTGATATGTTTTTATGGACAACAGATGCTGTCAAACAAATCTGATTCTAGTCTTTCACATTGAAATTTGATAAATACAATTACAAGGATGCAATAGCACCTACAAGGTATCTGGTTCTCAATGCCCGTTAAATGGATTAAAAATTACCTACGTTTGCTAACATGTCACAAATGATGCTTGAGGCTTCACAGCAAGATATGCACATTTCCTTTACTCATCTGAGTAAAGACAACTATATTCTTGAACAATGCAACAGTTGCCAAGACAGGAAACTTAAAAGCCAGGATTGCTATTGACAGCAATCAAGCCTGAATTAATTAAAGCAGAACAGGTATTAATAACCCCCAGTGCAATGTGAGCACTGAACCTCTGTGCATAGCACGATCTCCTAATGCAAACAGACCAGCACAGACAGATGCAGGGGCTCAGGTCTATAAAAGTAACTCAGAGTTAGTCCTGGACTTCCCTCCTCTTGTGAATTGAGATCAACTTCTTAGCCTTCAGATTTGTTGCATAATGATTATTACAAAAGTAAATGTTTATTGATGTTCTTAGTTATGGGGATAACCATTACACCTTTAATTTCACAGCTAAACCTCATTAAATGAGAAGCTATTACTGTGATTTACTGTGGAATTAAAATTTTCTCCACTTTACCACACCTTTCATTTAATTAAGGGCAGTAAAAAGAAAGGAGTGCAATTCCTTTTAAAGACAACTGTCAATTACCTAAGGAAGCAAGTAAGTCTTAGTAGGCATTTAAGTATGCATTTATTAAGTATGCATTTATGTTGAACACAAACTGGTAGACTTCCCAGCCTTACTAAGCTGTTGATTACCCTAAAAGAATGAATGGCATGAACATTTAATAATAATAATAAAAAAAAATCCAAGGCTTGAGATGAAATCTACTTTTTTTTTTTTTTAAAAAAAAGCTGAAGTTGTAAGCTCAGGCTATTCAGGACTGGTTTATCTTCACCTGAACAGACACCGTAATCTCAAACACCTACCAGCTGCCACGGAAGGCAGCGTGACAGACAGCAAGGCAGTCCTGATGCAAGGGTTTACAATTCACATTTTGCGTGAACATGTCATGCTGCTTCACTTCTATAAAACATGGGTATTATTTTCCAAACAGTTTGTGCCCAACTCATTTACACTTGCAAGGTACAGGAGACCCTCAGAAGGTACTGCAAACATAGGGTCCCTTTCCTTGTGTAAGGGACAGTCATTCAAATACTATAAGGTGAGGGTAATTATATCCTACACCTCACACCACGCCCTTTTGGATTGCAATAGAGAATCCACCATCAGCATTTACTATGCATGAACTTTATTTAGCTTAAGTAAAACTTTTCTGTGGACCCAAATCCCATGAGTAACACCTTTTGTGATCATGGTCCTGATTTCTGGAAGAAAACAGTCATCCAGAACACAGGATGACCCAAACATTGCAGAAAACTTACCTGTTTCTGCACAGATTAAAGCTTGAAATCAAGACTACCTGCCAATACATTTATCAGAATGGTGCTAGTCTGCACTCCAAGGTAAGTGAAACCAGCTAAAGTGAAGTAAAAAAGAACAAATTCCATTAAATAGGACTACCCAACAATACAGAGCCAAATGTATTGGCTCTTTCTACTCACATTTCTGTTCGTCAAAACAGCTTGATTCTTATATTTCATTGATGTGGAACTGGCTAACATTCTGAGATAGTCTGATGCAAAAGATTGTATTGTGGAGCATACAAAAATTTCAGTACAATAATTATACTCAATCTGTTCAATTATGGATGCCTAGGCTTTTCTCAAACAAAATCAAAATGTTTTTCTAGGTCAGTACTCACAGAACTCAGTCCATTCTGTGTATTTTAAAACAAGGGGTAGCATTTCAAAGTTCTGTCTTTAAAACTATTACCACTAAATATAAGAAATTATAAAGAAAGAAGTCTCCCTGGTAACTCTAAGAAACTGAAAAGCACTTAGTGCCAAATGTATATTGAAATGCTTGAATCTAGGCACTCAGACCCCTCCCTCCCTTAAGGCTGCTTTAAACATCTCTCCTCCATTTATTACCTAGCTCAGATTACACCGAAGTGTAGTGCAAAGGCCAGGGGAACATCACAATTTCACCCATATTTTCTAGCATCTGCACTTTTTTCCACAGGTGCTGCTATAAAGGCAAAAAGGCTCTGACCTTAGGGTCAAGTCACAGAGCACTTAGGTGTTGGTGGAACAGACGGAGCTTAAATACCCCCGATTTGCACATATGGACCAAGGAAGACAGTAGCGGCACTTCATTTTTCAAAGTGAATTTGGAAAAGAGGGAAATACATACCCAACACATCTCCTATCTATTCTCTGTTGCTCATATAGGACAACATTTTTCTCAAGATTGTTTTTTCCAATAATCACAAAAGACATTCCAAGCAGCTTGTCATGGTTGAGAACAGAGTTTAAGGAAGAAANCAGCTACACAAGCAATAAAAACCAGTCTAAAGCCCCACCCTCCCACTATGTTGTACGCTAATCTCAAATCTTGCTTAAGATCACATACAGAAGAAGTCTCTGGAATCCTTCTGAATCAAAATCAATGTTGTAGGATAAACCCATTTCTCAGTGTACAAATTTTAATTTGGCACAGGTAATAAAAAAGCATGCTCCATAAAGATGCATCTAAAAGTCCTTACCATGTGTAATGCCCTGATTTAAACCCTCTGAAGTAACCAGCCTTGCTCTCTTTCTGAGCTATTTCAGTACGCTGCAGTCTCTTAAGACATTATAGGATAGCTTGCTTTCACTCAGCAATTGACCTTACTCCATCTGCTGGCATTTTCTCTCATGCACGCTTAACTCACAGATTGCAAAGCAAGTTAAAAACAAAAACAAACCTCTCCAGGCTACTTTGACTTTCAGCCATCTCTGCAGTCAAGGTCTTTGAAATAAGTTGGTGCAGTGGCACTGCATTCACTTGGCACTAGAGTATCAGCCATCTGCACTGTTACTGAGGTTAAATTCCAAGGCCAGGAGAACTGCAGGGGATCTACATCTCACCCCAGGAGAGTTTCCCAATCACTGGTGAAACAAAGTAGCAGGAACTTTTTGGTCTACAGCAAAGAGCCACAAACTGCTTGCAATATATTGCATATGAGAAGGCACAATCCATCCTTCATGCCACGGGCATTGTGGAGTAACACTGTGGCAGTGCAGGGATTTTAAAGGGTAGTGCAAATCCACATCATCAGGAATACCAAACAGCGCTAGGATCCAGACATTACTACTTCCCTGCTTAAGGAGTTTTCCAGTTTCTTAAAGTCAGTCATATGACTGACTTTGAATACTTTACTAAAGCAAACTTGACACGTCCATTCCAAAACAAGTTACAGAATGGTTTTGAGAAGGAACAGAAAAGCTCTGTTTGACTGTCACTACGATGGCAGCTGAGTACTCAGCTCCTTGATGTTCTCCTAAACCTCTCAAATATGCTTTGTTGTTACCTGTTCTGTACTTTGTAGAATTAGAATAAAAGCTATTTAAACAGCCCTCTGGTCAACCTGGGAATCAAATTAACAATATTAATTAGCAAACCCTTGGAAAGTCTGCCTAAATGCTATGCAAACCACTTTCTCAAAAAATGGGAGGGGAGAGAAGGGGCAGGAGGAAAAAAAGCAGCAATGTATGACACAGCTATGCATTAAAAACCTGCTAGGAGACCCCTTGTTTGAAGTGTTGTGGCTGGCATTTCTGGCAGCACGCTGTGAAACAAGGAGATGTCCAACAATGTTGCACTAGTTTTATGAATAGTGAGCTCATCAGGCTGTGGGGGATCCCGTGCCAGTGCCACTTGCTTCAGTAAGCGCAGAACAGAGGCACTTCTTCAGGCTGAGCCAGGTTATGTCATTATCTTGTATCTCTGAGCACCAACGCATGGATGTACAAGGAAAATTCCAGCTGCCATCCCTGCAGTCTTCCTTTTCTATAGTGTAATTACTACACTGTTCTTTTGATTAACAGAATAGATTAACTGCTGGTCCTCGCTCTCTTGCATCAACCTCACTGCTCCTTGAGTAAAGCAATACGGTCAGCCTGCTTCCTTCATCTCTTGCATACATATGCACAGAGGAGGTTTTGCACTTCAGGACGTCATTTTTAATTCATGTGCAGCTTACCCTGTATGGAGAATGAAGAGGCCTGTTATACAACTGCTTGCCTAAGCAGTCTGAAAGGCTCAGTCTCAGAGACAGCAGGTCTTTGAATAAAAGATAGAGAAGGTGTACAGCTTCATACGAATATATAAAAGGTATATAAAAATACATGATGCAGATAAAGCTATAAACTAAAATCAGAGGTAAGAAGTTGTCTTTTCCAGGCACTGTTAGCCAAAGAAAATGTAGTGGGTGTGTGGCATGTTCATCCACCCAGTGAATTCCTACTTACCTAATCACTGGGTTAACTCCCTGCAAACAGTCTGTGAAGCTCGTGGCATACACTTCACTTGCAGCTTGTATCAACTGGTCACAGAAAGATGCTAATCCTATTTTACAATCAGTGAATGTAGTTAATACCTTTCCATTCACACTGTGTGTGGTAGCACATATAATAAAGATACTCCTACTGCCTGCTACTGACAACAGAAAGCTCACCTCAGATTGTAGGGGAACATCTGAGCTCTGTACCAAGCTCTGTAGGACCCTGCACCTGTGCCATCCTTACCTTCTGTTGCCTTGATCATGTATCCGCCCTCTTTGTTTGGTGGAACTTCCAGGAGCTGCATGACTCTGTCCAGCAAACCATGGATTATCTCGAAGCCAGGGTTCTTGTTGTAATAAATGGCACATAAATGCCTGTAGTTTCTTGCACCTACATCTAAAGAAGAAGAAATAATTACATCACCTGGGAGACTTCATCAAGCTAGCTTCCAGCCTTGCCTTCTGCGGCAGGTTTTTTTTTCCTGCTGTTACATGAGGTACTTCTAGCTGGAAGGAAAATGAGTACGCAAAATGGCCTCTCTGCACCTACCATAACCTGAGGAAATAACAGGATTTCTTTAACCCACTAACTCTCACAATCAGAAATGCAGATTTAAAGTTTCTTATGTCTTGGGCAGGAAATAGGATTGTTAAATACAACTTCTTCTAGACAATGACAAGCACCAAGCATATAGTGAAGTGCTATAGAATTTAACAACAGACTAGCCAAAATACAAATACTGAGGAAGTGTCAGAAAACTTGTGGTGCTGCTGGGAAAACTAGGTACTGACAAAATTCAGTTGCAGACTAACTACCATATAAAATAACTGGCCCACAACTCAAAATGGCTAATAATGTTAACGTGGTAATCTGTGGAACTATTTAAATTCACACAGGCTTCCAAATCACAACTGTTGTTTTCATGATCATCTTGGTCATCCCTGAAATCAAGTGACTATGAAAACTGTGCAACTTCTCACAAACTTGAGACTGTGCCACAAGCCTGTCCCTCGCTTTGGACAGTTCCTTAACTCTACAGCCTCCCTCTGCCTACGGTAGGTTTTCTTACTTTACTCATTTTGTCAAAATGTAGTTTTATTTTTCACACTTCCAAGGTTAACATGCAGCTGCACATTGCTACACATGTACCTTCTGGCTATACCATTGCTAATATATATTGTTTTGGACTACTGCAGCCTATCTGGAAGCATTACTCATTGCACACTTCAGGAACAGAGTAACAAGCGGATGGTCCCAGCTGCCAATCCCTTTGCAGTAAAACTCAAAATACTCATTAATACAGTGAATTCACCTATTGCCTTCAGGCCTTCACCTTCTTGAAGGTGAACTGCAACTGCATATTCAGCAAAGCTGCTGTATACAAGGGCAAAATTCATCAGCTGATCTCCTTTTGTACTGCACTACTTTGTAGTACTGTCACAATGTAAGAAGCTGCAGATTTTCATGCGCAGATTTCTCCCCATTCCTGAAAGTCCTCTGGTACCTGTGGACTTCTAGTTGCTCACATTTAGATGGACATTCTCATCCTCAACTCTTTCACTTAGTGGTGGCTAGATATAAGGAAGAAATCAATTTACTGACAGCATTGTATTTCCTTTAAAAAAAAAAAAAAATCAATCATAATGGAAATCCTTCAACTCTCTGGCCGTTTGTAATGTTTGAGGGGAAGAGAGGAGTAAGAGCTTCTTCAGCAGAGAGGGAATGAAGGAGTAAAAAGAACAACTCAGTCTGGTCTCCAAGTTAAGGCAGGGCTGCACCACCTGACATACAGCTGCGTGAATAGGGCTTTCGTATTTCTTACCCAGAAATCAGCCAAAAGAAGTGCATGTGAAACCCAGCACGTCTCAGAGTGAGCTATGTTCTTTATGCAGACAAATTGTGCACACAGTGGGCATTCATCAGGACTTCTGGTCACAAAGCACCTCAGCTGGACTTAGTGTTCCCAGAAAGAAAGGTGCTGCGCTGCATGCTGCCCAGAGAAACAGCGTGGTTAAAGATCTGCGTAGTTAGGGACTTCACAGGAGTGCTGTGCCTGCAGTCTGAATTGTACTTCCACACAGCTCTAGATGTGCACTCAGTTCTGGTACATACAAGTACCTCAGGCCTCGAAACAGTTCTTTCCTACTGAGATTAATTGTTCACTGTTGCATTCAATAAAAGCATTAGGGGACGTGAAAACCAGTAGGAGCCAAGCTTCAAACAATACAAGGAGCAGGTATTTTCAGGCACCACCTAGTTACGCAGCGACTGCTCAGAGGGAGAAATCTATTACATGGTACTGAAGCCAAAGAACCACATCTGAATGAGTAAGTCCCTGAGGCACAAATGGCTGGAGAAGGGAAAGTGTTACATATGCTCACCTGGCTTTGTGCTTTTTCCCTTGATAAAAACTTCTAGCTACCGCTACAGACAGGGAAATTAGGCTAAGTGAGTCTTAGGTCTGACCCACCATAGCTGATCTTTGAGGTATGGTAAGCTTAAACAGAAGACGAAACCCCAGCATTCACTGGGCATTTACTGAACTGTTTCTATCTACTACATAACAAATTAGACCCTTAGTAAATCTACACTTGCTTACTGGGTGTATCTGACCATTTAATAACAAAAATCTATCAAAAACTGAACAGGAAAATGTTTACCAAGTGGCTAGTCAGACAAAGATTTTAAAAGAATACAGAACACAGGAGCCTACGCAAAAGATTAAAGAACAGTCTTTTGGAGCCAAAAGTCATTCAGAACTCCTGGAGCAGCAACTTAGCAATACAGCTACAAGTTATATTGACAGTTCTTCTGCTGAACTTACTGTGGCAGTAATTCTGCAATTCTGTCACTTGGGAAGCTTCTACTGTAGTAACAATGATTTGCACATTAAATAACGATGGAGAATTCAATTCTGTAATCTTAACTAATAAATGGCTTCAGAAAAGTACAGGTTATGGAGCAAATATCAATAAACGTAACATGTGATTTCTGTTCTGAGCACTCTGGCTACTCAGCTGCATTGTTACTGTCTCTCTCTGCCTCCCAGTTCTTGTAAGATGCCAGTCAGCAGTACACAGCCATGAATGGTGGCTCATTTATTTTCATGTTGTATTGTGCAATGGAAAAGATGTTCTCCCCTTCCACAAGACTTCTTGCTAAGAAAGCAAGCTCCCTGGGCTAGACGTTCAGTAGAATGCTTTCATTTTTCTCTGATTCACTATGGTAGCAGGATTTGTGCAACTATCTGACCTTTATTTCATTGTTATTCAGAGTCAATGGTGTCTATGTACCACTATTCTTAACTGAATCATCAGAAAGAAACACGCAGTCATTCTTGTACCTCCTGATTTCAAGCCAACTGTAGAGGCCTTTGGTAAAGGATGCATTTCGAAGCATTCCAAAAAGCTGTGTTACAGAACATAATCCTTTACAGAGTTATGCTACAACACAAGAACTCCACTCACTGCAGACGACAGGAGACGTATTAAGAACTGTGTGCAAAAGCTGGCAGATATTAGAAAAGCTTCAGCTCTTTATAACTCACGAGATCTCTCGTGTCATGCCATGAAACAATTCTACTTTTTAAATCAGCCTGCCAAGTATGTCAACCTAAATTATATATAAATGTATATTTCTGAGAGTTCAAAGCACTTCCTGGAGATGCTGCTGGAAAAACAATCCAAGTGATGGGCAGCTGCTGAGGAATATGTGAGCCAAGAGTGCAGAGGAAGATGGGGTTGTGTTGTATGCTGCCCCCTTCCAAACCAGGGATGCTTCAGAAAAAAATAAGTTGATCTGGAAGAGGGCACCTGCTCATTGAAACTTGTGGATTTTTGGGAGGCTGTAATACAACTATTTTCTGCATATAGTTAAGACTTCTGGATGGAGTTTGGAAAAATGCTTCAAAATACAGCATCAGCTCTACTCAAATGATGCAAACTACGTTAAATGTATGCTACCATAACCCTGCCACACTCCACAAGATCACCAGAGGTGATTTTTATGATGGATTCACTTCTTTTGTTGTGGCAAGAGAGAGCAAACGTATTTGTGGTTGAGGTAGTGGCGCAAGGTGATGATTTATATGCCCAACTAGTGTAGCTACCCTACCAGAAGTGACTGTCTAGAGTTACAAGTTAACTAGGTAAATGCTGTGTAACATATTCAAAATCAGCACATTTCTCTTGCCTTGAGAAGAAACATTTCTGCTAGGATTTGGTTCCATTTAGTTATATTAAATCTGACACACATTTTGCTGATTTAGTACGTCAAGCCTTCCTGCCAGATGTCTGAAGAGAAGTATGTTCTGTTCACCTTGGTCAGCAGAAGTCCTGTGTAAGCAGGTATTTTATTAAAAACCAGTGTGTTTAAAAGCTAGGTTCATTCACACATGAATGACTACAAGATGCCATTTCCAATCCCACTCTTTTGACTCATACTTCTTACATTATTAATTGGAAATCCTGCATACCAAAATCATGAAATAATAAAATTAAATTAGTCAGTCTGATGACATAAGCCTTCTGCAGGAAATCTCATTCCATATGTGAGAGGACAATCCCACATTTTTCAGTGTTTGCAGTTACCAGTTATTTCTTTCTCTCCTTCCCTTTCAAACCATTTCTTAGGCAAGTTTAATTTTGAAAGTAAGTTTGAGAAAGACAGTAGTTACACTAAGCACAACGTTAAAAATAAGTTCAGATATTGGTCAGTCTGCAAGCACTCAACCCATGAGAGGGCTGCCCAGGAGCACGGGGTACAAAGCTGCTGCCACAACGACCCCCATTGAAATGGAGCACATGGCAAAACCGGCCTTCATTAAGCTGTGAAGCTGCCTCTGTAAATGAAAGCCTTCAAGAGCTACAATTAACACACGTGAAATAAAAGTAATTGATTTAACTTGCAAACTTTATGAAGTCAGGATAAATACACTCCTTATTACAAGATAAATAGCCCCACTCTTGGTTCTGAAGAATACTAATGCTGTTCTGCCATCTGTACCAAGTTTTCTGCACTCTAGCTAACTCCAAGCCCAGCCATGCTTTGCTAAAACTGCGTATTTTTCTTGGCAAGGCTGCTTCTTCCCCGTTTAAAAAAGTGATCTACAAATTAAACTCATCACCAAAGCAATTTTCTTGCCACTTCATTTATGCCTTATTAAGGCTTTGTTTTCCAGATTCCTTAAACACAACCACTAAAATCTGAAAGCAGATAAGGAAACAACAAAACCACTTCTGCTGCTGAATTTAAAGTAATGTCAGCCTTTTCCACTGAGAGGCAAAACTTGTAACTTGTTGGACAAGCACATACTTCCCAAAGTTGTAGCTGTACAGTCCTTTTCCCCTAATATACCATATAAAAAGAAATGAATTGGTAAATTTCTTTAGAAAAAATATTTTTGTATTTCATTTTTTATATACTTTTCCAGATAAAAAAGTTAATCTGGAAAAATGATACTGTCCAGAGAAATCAGTGCACAGAGACCACCCCATCACACAGGAAGGTTTTCACTGAAGCTTTTGAAAAGTGAACCAGCTCCTTGCACTGTTTCACCTAAAATAATCGTTGTTACAGAGCAATTCAAAGGCAGCCATGCTTTCCTACCATAGCTGGATGAAGAGAAAAGATAAAGAAATCTTTTCATACATATGTGGGGATATCTCATGCTGTTGGGCTTTTTATTTATTTGTACATTTTTACGCACATTGAGGTTCATGTCATGCTGGCTGCCCTGCAGTTCTTGAAGTTATTTTGCTTGTTTCTTAAAAAAGCTGGATCTACTTTCACGTTTTCTTTTTCTGCTGGAAATTCCTCAGTTTTCCATATCTTGCACAACGCTAGCCTTAACTAGTTACTGAAACCGTTTCTGAAACTAATCTGGATCTACAGTCCTTTCTCAGAGGAAATTAAAAAGTTATGTATGCAGAGGAACCTTTTCTTACCTTTGCTAGGATCTTTTACTACAACGTCAGAAATCTCAAAGAGTTTCAAAGGCAAGGGCATCTTTCTGTTAGCAGCAACAGTCTTCAGTAGCCCAGGAAGGAGGGTTGTACGTGCCACCTGCAGGGCAAACATGGATATTGCAAGAGAAATACTTTCCAAAATAGCTAATGCTACATTTTTTAACGTTTGTTTTGCTCATTTCTAACAAGAATTCAAAAGTAATCAGGTGCCAATACTGTACTAATCTCCTACACTTGAGCATCTTTGTTTTAAAATTACTAAAATGCATATTTTCTGCCTGTTCTTTGGACTGTTTTGTCTGAAAGTACATACGAGCCTAAGAACAGGTGACACTTCACAGGTGCCAGAACTGCAGCACAGGGGAGACAAACTATACACAAGGAAAGAAAAGAAAAAAAAAGAGCAAAACACACCCTTAACATTTAATTCTGTTTACCCAAAAAAAGTAAATACTGAAGTTTTATTTTGGAAATATTAAATGCTGTTTGAAATATTATCTTGATACCTCCTGATTTTAAACAAAGGTACAGGTAGAACTGAAGCAAAAACAAATACTTTCATACTGCAGCTGTGGAGAACTTGACGTACGTAAACAGTGTACGCAGAGAACTAGGCAGGAGGCCATCATGTTACTGTTCTACAGTAACACTCACGTATTTTCTGTGGAAGTATTTCAACAGAGAACACAGCAGGCCACCATCTTTTCAGACTGGCCGTCGTATTTACTAAATCTAATGTGGAAAAATAGTACTGACTGAATACTTCTTGGCTGCAGGTGAGAAGTTAGCCCGTACTCAGCCATAGTCACTTCCTATCACGCAGCATTTCTGTCAATTCACTCTGCTCTCCTAATGAGGACTTCGAGCTGCACACTCAGGAAGAGGGCCCATGGCACTGTCCTGCCCTTGTCTTGCCAGCAGAGAATAGGGGACAGGAAAAAAACATTGTAAGAATCCCATCACAGTTAACTTCTAAGGGTGAAAGGGTACACAGCATCACGGGGAGTAATCCTTCCAGTCTGCAGGGAGGCCTACAGACTGTACAAGATTGAGGCTATGTTGCCACTAGGAACATTGAGCTAGCAGAGCAACTGCTCAGCAGCACCGCTACTGCAGTGGCCTGCGGTCTCTGTAGAGCAGGAATCTGAAACTGCACTGGGCTAGTGGGGCCAACACTTCTCTGGTTTTGTTCACGCTCAATATCCTTCCTGTTTGTGGTACACTCTGTATTGACCAGGTGTAATTACCATGCCAAATGATGTATATGCAAACAGGGGATAATAGTCTTACATGACTGTTTAGTTGCAGTAGCAAACAGAGCAGAAAATACATGAAATTACCCCCAAAATTATGTTCCTGAATCTCAGATAAGCAGAACGTTTGCACCATTAAGGAACAGACCTAGAAAGGCATTTTAGATCCTCAGAGAAATCAGACTTAGAGTGGTTCTAAGGGGTTGTGTGTGTGAATCAACTCACACATCATCAACACCACAGACGACGGAAATCTTTCTAAGCTTTTCTACAAAGTGTTTACCCTTGTATTTCTTAGGTTAGACTCAAAAATTTGGCTCAAAATTGCTTTCAACTTATTTTGTAGATCTCAGTGTACAGTCACCTTCCCTGTAAGCTTAAGAAAGCATCTTCAAAAAAACAAAACAACAAAAAAAGGGCAATAATGGTTAGTATTTTTTACAACATACTTTCCACCTGGAGTTCGAAGTTTAAAAACTGCCAGGTCTAGTATTTCCATTCTTACTAACTAGCTGTTCTAAACGTGGGACTTGACCAATAATCTAGAAGGAATTTTCTGCAGTGAGACAGCTCAGTTTTGCCACATTCCATCATACTGAATATGGCATTTTGCTTCACTGAAAAACGGACAGTATTTCACACTGAATAAGGTATTTCTCAGCGAAGGAGTAGCAGAAAACGGCTGCTAGCAAATTTAGCACATAAACACACACACCCTCTTTACTGCAGTAAAAGTAGCTCCACGGTTTATAAATTTTACTTCCTGTTAGCTGCTTTCTTGCCTCTTCACATACAGAATATATGACAGTGTTGTTCTCCAGATTTGACCCGAATTAAGTTACCTCACCTGAAATTCTGCAGTTTTGGGGTTTGCTATGTGCACTGCTTTTGTTGCAGAGATATCCATGCCGAGTTTATCCGCAATGTCTTCTTGAGAACACTGTGAGGAAGAGATGAGGGGAAAAAAAATACCAAGGTCAAGTGGTTAAAACAGACAGTGAGGCAACGATGAAACTCGATATCAAGAACGAACAATACAAGTGTAGCAGTTGCTCCGAGGCCCTCATGTGCAAACCCTCTTTTAATACAAATTAAGCTCCAGTTTTATGACAAGGTAGGCAAACTGGTTTATCTACAAATGTTAATTACTAACCAAAATAAAGCTAGTTTAAAAAAAAAAAAGGAAGTGTTTATTTAAGCTTCTGTCACAGATTGCTGTCATCTGTTTTAAAAGCAGAGGCTCAGGTTCTGCCCTCTGACTTGTAATGGATAAAATACTTTATTCTGAAAACAGTACTTGTCAAAGGAGTGGCACCTGAGCTTCCCCACCATGAAAGCAACCCCTTCGGGGCTACTTGAGGAAAGTGAAGTACTACCAAAGAAAACTGGGTCATATTACGGCCAAGCCTTCAATTTCCATAGCTGTGTAAGATCCTCCTATCTCCCTGTTGGTTTTGTTCTTTTTGACCCGGAATATTTTTAAAGCTGTTACTCTCAAGGTGCGTTTTGAATGCGGCCAGTGGAGCAGTACGGGTGCACTTCAGCAGGCTCACACCATGTCTGCGCACATGCAGCAACAGATGCCGCTGATAAGACCAACATTGCGTATTCCAGAATTTATAGCTTAATTCATGTATTATGAAACCAATGGCAGTCTAGGCAGGTAGTTTGAGGATTTGCTAGCATACTGCAGTCTCCCAGGTGTTCCCTTTGCACTGGCAGCGTTCTGAAAAGCGTGTCAATAGACCAAGTGTGAGGAAAACGATACCACCTGGAAAAGTGGATTACTGAATAAAAATTCTTAAATCAATGCTGACGTTAAGAGGAGAAAATTGTGTTCGCGTTTTCAGATGTGTATCCAAACAGTGTGTTACTGTGATGAAACTAAATGCATTTGACTTAAATCAGAGGTCCTCAGGGAAAGCAATGCCACTCTGTAAGGGTGACAGTTCAGGGCTCACACCAACAACAGGTTGCACAGGACATGCACAAGTATGTAAGTAGTTCTTGTCATACAGCACTAGGATACAGAATGTTGCAGCATAAATGATATTTATCATAGGCATCAGCCTCACACTGGTGGTTTAATGAAGTGTTGATGACAGAATCTGGGTTTCACCATGCCAAAGCAGAAACACAAATATGCGATGTGATAAAATCATGCACTGTGTGATCTCTCAAAATTCTGCTGTGGCAGTTCTCTTTTGTAGTGATAAAACACAGTCAGTGTTTTTAGGCATATTAACTATTCAGTGCTGGGGGAAAAAAAAAAAAAAGGAATTATATAAACTTAGTGCATAACCAAAATTCTACTGAAGTCCGTCCATGCTATACAGTGTATTTCCCCAGCACAGTACTACCACAGGTAGTCTCAGCATCTTTGTCAAATACTAGCACTGCAGGAAGTTGTTACCCTTGTTTCTTAAATGAGTAACATCTAACAACAAAATCTTAACCAAACCAAATTTTTTCAGCTTCAAAGTAACTCCACAGGTTGCATTTGAAGCCCCATAAACTGTGAAGGTGTTAATTTTATTTGATCCATTTGGATTACCAACTTTGGTTGCAATACCTGAACTTTTCAAATCCACGCAAACCTTCTAGGAGCCTGCACCACTGTATCTTACAGCCTTGGAGGAAGTTGCCAAAACTTTGTCTGTGATACTTCAGTGTGCATCATTAAGTCTCTTACACGGATTCTTAAAATAAACTCTTTGAATAATTACAGATCAACTTGGTATCTCATGCAAGGAATTATGGGCAGGAGACAATGCTGGGAAGACACACAGAAACAGTGTGATCTCTAAACTGCAGTAATATCCACCAGAAATTACTGAATTTCAATGATTATTTTCCAGATTATCAAACCGATGAATTTCACATCTAGCGATCAAAGTTTCTAGAGAGACTTGTTGTCTTGCAATTTCATACTATGGAGTTAAACAAAAACAGCACTTCAGCAACTATTTTTGCCTCTACCCTTAAAACTGCATGCCACATTAGCAGTGACTCATTCAATTTCTCTGACCTACAAACTCATAAACTATTACACTCTAGTTCCAAAGCACTAGCAAACAATCACATGCCAGAACAGTAACAGATAACAGTGGTACATTTACATCACAGAAGAGTCTCAAACCACCCTCTACAGCTTTGGCTGCACTGCTGTTCCAATGTGCAACTAAGAAAATACAAAATCAATGTAATATACCAGGGCAAAAGTGAGTGCTTCAGTGAATCCAGCAGCTGCCAAGTCCAGCCTCAGAAGTTCTGTGAGCTTATTGAGAGGGAGCTAAAATGAAACAAAAAACACATTTCAACTTCCAACTAAAAACACTTTTCTGTTCTTTCCTGAGGTGATTCTGCCTGTTACATTATGGTGAATTCACTAGGGAGGCGCTCTGCTCGTGTGTTTAAAATTTTTGAAAGCATCAGCCAGCTGCCTTTAGGCTTGCCTGAGGAAATGAATCTCCCAATTAGAGATTTAATACGGGCTCCCTGCTTAAACCCTGTCTTTTTTCAAGTACCGGCAACCACTGGTCTTGGACTTATTCAAATCAGCGGGGCATCTGTTTTGTATCCTATCCGTGGTAAATACTTCTCAAAGCAAAGCATGTCAAAATATTTAATTCCTAGGTTCTGTTTTCCCCAAAGCCCTTCTGGCATGCACTAGTCATTTACTGACAACAGAGCCTTCATTTGAAGGGGCAATCTTACTTGATTAGCTATGGTGTACGTTTTCGGAATAGTCATCTGAATGTTGTTATAGCCATAAGCAATTGCTGCATCTTCGACGATATCGCACGCGTGGATAATGTCCGCCCTGGTTGGAGGGATTTCGATCTCTATATTGTTCCCATTCCCTGTGACCTGTGACTTCAAACACATCCTGGTCAGCAGCTTTGCAAGGCTGGATGGAGTTTCACTGAAACAAAACAAGAGAGTAGTAATTTACTGATCTTAAACTAGACTGTTTCTTTTTTCTTTTTTTGAGCAATCAGTGTTTCCGCTATCTCGCCTGACTTTCTGAATAATCTCTGAAGTGCTTTATGGACTGTACATAAACTCAGCATTCCAACAGATTCAACTCAGAGACAGTTGTTTTTCTTTACAACAGTCGTGAGGCCATCATTTACCTTCACTGAAAATAGGGGAAGAAGTCCTACAGAGCTGACCTAATTACCTAAGTCAACCCCTGAATTTCTGACCAATTAAAAATCACAGTGTAGACATTTTTAAAACAATGCAGCAATCAGTGTTCTCATGTTCCTTTTTCACGATTAATGCTTTATTAAAAAAAAAAAAGTTTCTATTTGCTGTAACACACCTGATTCCTATTTTCTTGTTAATGAGTTCAGGTCTCACGTTCTCTTTTCGGTAAGCCAGTTCCTGAAAAGAAAGGCAAAGCTTTTCAGCATTCACAACACTTGCCACTTCTAAGAGGATTCAATTTTGGCATCATGCTAACCTAGCTTCTTCTAATTATGACACCCCAATGATGTCCACAAAAGGCAAGTGTGGTACATTAGGTTAAACTCAACATTTTAAGATAACATGATTCTTGAAAACAACATTATAGTCCATGACGCAAAAGCTGTTCCCAGTTAAGCCAGAAGTTTGAATGTGGCATGAGTCCTTGCTATTGAAACTTCTGATAATTTCAGATACATGCAAGTAACCGAGTTTCTAAAGTTTCTAGTCACCAGCACATATTAAATCAAAGCCCTAAAGCAATGAATGGTCATGCATAAGACTGCATGGTCTAGTAGAGATCAAATGAATTTTAGGAGGAAAAGAAAACTTGTAACCTCTGTATCAGCACAGAAATGTCTTGCTATTTTACCTAGGAAGTTTGTAATTAAGAAAGCTATTTTGTACTTCTGTATACTTAGTGTTTCTAAACTTCTAGATAAACAAATCTGTAAAAACCCTTCGCATCTAAAACTTTGGGAACTTTTTTGCTCTCTTTTATGTAGGGAAACTACATTGGTTAGTGCAGAGATTTTTGGTTTGCTGGATGTCTCTTCTAGATTCTAGGTCTTGTTAACATTTTAAAAGAAAAAGCTAAAAAATACCCTAGAAAATATCTAAGCAAAAAAAAAAAAATCTTCTCCCCAGTTAATTTGGACTTGCTTGATACATCTGATCTTATGAACCCAATCAGATCTGCTTTCAGGAAGCAGGAAGGATTGCTTTCTTTGTACTTAGTAAGAGAACAAAAAAGTAAGGCTTCGTCACTGCACGGAGGTATGCCTGGGACTCTGAATGCAGGCACATCCACACCTGAAGCCAGCACACTGCGTGATAGACCCTCATATAGCTGGATTCTATAAAAGGACTGAAAAGTCCAGAACTAAAAGGTTATTTTAATTCAAAGGCAATAAAGATTCCAGATCTGAGAAGTAAGTCATGCTGAGGCTGATTTCAGTAGTCCACTGGTTTAAGCCTTAGGGACCTCTTTCTGCGTTCATGATTTGGAACAGGTAGGTTTTAAAGGCTTTAGACACAGACCTTTGATTGCAATCTTTACTTCTTCTTGAAAATGTCTGTATCACAAACTCTAAACCACATCACCACTCATTACTTCAAACCCTAGCCTTCTTTCTTACCAGACTAAATAAGATTACTGTTAGCCTTATCATAAATTAGTAGAGCTTCAGAATGAGTCCCCTAGTTAAGGGAAAACTGCGACACGGTGTTCTTTTCTTTGTGGGGCTAGAGAAGGCCCTGACTTACTCTTCCCTCTGCAGGAAAGGAAGACTCTTTCCCCAGGGGCAGTGAGATCCTGTCTCACTATGCTTACCGGATAGATGTGAGTCTTCCCATTAGGATAAGTTACTTCTACTGCTTCAACACTGTGAGAGACACAAAAACAGAACTAGAAATGTTTTTACAGCGTGGCCCAAAGGTACTGTCCATCTGACTACAGATTTATACTCACGTGAACGGCTTCTCACAATATTCACTAAACATCGTGACTATAATATCAAGAACAATTTTGGCCTACAAAATAAAGATGATAATCATATTGAAATCTGTCCTCTACTTGTGCTGAAGTAGACAACATATCATAACAAAGAGGGAGAAAACTTTGTCCTACACTCTGCTCATTCTATACTATTTAATAACTTTGCATCCAAAACCCCAGCAATCTAAAATTCAACACTGAATTTTAAGAAATGCTTTGCTTCTGCTGCAAAGCCTGGAAACCTTTGGTTTTCAAGGCTCTAAAGCATTTGCACAATTTTGCTGAACTGTTCTGAAGGTACCAGCTGGAACTGCATCTTCCAAACCTTTACTCTGATTAGTTACTTCACTGGGAGGCTGAAAGGCTGTGCACTGTTTAAAAACAAGTTGTCAAATGAGCCTCATTTGCAAAATCTTTTGTTTGACAGACAGTATTTCAAGAGGTTTGTGTAATAGGACATAACCACGAGATTCAAATCAACTTCTTAATCTGCAAGGGTTGTTTTATGATGCCTCACAGCATAATTTCCTCCACGAAAAGACAACAGCACTATTTTTATATTGGCTGTCAAAGCAAGCGGTAGCAAAAAGCAGTTATTTTTTTGTTTGCTTAGAAGCCATATCACAACATACAAATTTCTGTCATTAACACATCATTGTGTAGCAGGATAAATTAAAAGCACTTTTTGCTCTTGAGCATCAAGATAAGCACTTGAGAGTAACTACCAGCAAATGCACAACCTGCATTCAAGGACAGCCATTACAACCGCTGGGCTTTCATGCTTGAGCTGTGACTTGCAGGATTTGCATATAGAAAGACTTCTAGCTGACAACTGTTTGCACAGCATCCCTGCTTGAAAAAGATAACTAAGAAGAAAAAGTGCCTTCTCCCTTTCCACAGCCCAGGTTTTAAGTTGGAGACTAAATTATTTTTTACAAAGAATACTTCAGCAAAATAAGCAGTCTTAATGAATTCTATTCTTTTTCTGAATCTGAAAGGCTTCAAAAAAGTGCTCAGCAACAAAAATAACCCTAATTTACTTAATCTTTATGTATAAACTGAAAGCTTGGTGTCAATATAAAGCCACAGTAAAAACAAAACCCACTGAAAACACAACACTTGTAAAGCAGACCTAGAACTGTGCTGAGGGAATTCCACATAGCCCCGCACCTTATCCCGCTCTGTTGAAATGGGAGGTCTGCTCCACAAAGGAGCTGCCGGCCTACTGCAGCTCTTTGTACCAGGGCACTATTACCCACTGGGAGAGCAATGACATTACAGCATATCAAAAGCAGAGAAGATTAATTTACCTTTGTCATATCTGTGCCTGTACATTCAATAAATACATTTCTGGTGGTTAGGCTTATTTTTGTGTGGTCTCCTAAAACATGTGAAGACAATAACACGTTAAGAAATGTTGTTCCTGCTCTTGCAATGACGCTGATACTGATGTGATTCAGAAAGATCACTGTCATCTTCCCCAGCTTAAAAGCTGCCATGTCTACTGCATCAACATTCACAATCTTTATGACAATAGCTGCATTTCTGTTTTTAAACTTACAAACCAAAAAGACCAAAAATACAGTGCACTCTAATCAGAACAGGCAGACCAGACCTGCTGAGCTGGCTGCCCTTGTAGGCTGGAAGACACACCAACCCGCCTCGCTGAAAAAAACAAACCAGCAGAGTGGCAGCCATCTGCTGGTGGCAGAGTGGCTCTGCACTTCCAGAGCACCTCCCCTTCCCCAGCTTCAGCAGCACATTGGCAATGAGGAAGCAGCTTTGGACAGCCACGAATACTTTTTGAAGGTGATTTAGACTGCTGGATTTCCATAGCTACTCCTGTGAATAAACAAGATCTCCTGGCACTGTCATCTGAGACACTCTGGGTTTTGCCTCCACCAATGGTCCAATGCGCAGGATGGGCTCCTGCCGAGCGTGAACTTGCTTTGTGCCTGTGCTTGCTGTCGCGAGGCATGCACTACAGCACGTCACTGATGCACTCAAAACTGTTTTAGTCTGCAAGAAGTAAGGTAGAAAATACACTTAGGAGTGTCATCTAAAGTGTATTTTCTACCTTGCAAATTGGATGCAAGGTCCCCCAGCAGTTGTTTCCTTAGAAAAGTGGGATTCTGTTAGTACATGGTGTAGCTTTAGTGGCTGAACAAAAGCTGCCTGATACTGCCTGGTAAGCCCAGATGTCCAGTGCATACCTTGAACAAATTTCATTGCCAGTTATGCTGTGTGGGCACATACAGTCCCTAGAATCGTATGGGATGGTGCCAAATCCAACCTTAGTCCTCCCCACCTATCACTGCCCTGTTCCCTAATGCAGAGGCACCCCACAGGCCAAGGGAAACACACGCTTGGACACACATGGGCACTCCTGCTGCCTTTGATCTGAGCTTAGATTCTGTGCTAGTTTCCTTCCCAAGAATCTAGGTCACAGCTAGGCTGAGACAAGTCAGCAGCACCAAGGAGCTCAAGCCTGAAGGCTACTGTACCTCTTTACAGCTGAAATGTACTCAGCTCTTCTGGACTCACTTCAACACAAATGTGCTTATAGACAATCCAGAAAAACAATACAAATATTTACACTTCTTTATGTGTGTCTGAGGGAGCAAAAAATTAGGTTGTTTAAACTGAAAGAAGACTATGTGAAATTATAAATGCAACGATTCTAATAGAACAGAATAATCCATATGCCCATCAGTGTTTGTTAGACATCCTGACTCTCAGCACAGTAGCAACAGCCTAGACCAGTCACAATGAAACTTACCATTGATGATTGGTGGCATGGACACAACAACACCATTGCTGTCAAAAATGACAGGATAAAGTGGCTTGTTTTCAATCAGGTGTAAGTAGTGCCGGAGATGGCTGTCAGTCTGGGGAAACAAAACATAGCCTAAATTTCACATTAGCTCACTTAGAAACTTCCACCCTAACACAGTTCTCTGCTGAGGTATTAACAGGAATTTTTAACGAGGGAAGGACTGGGCTTCCAGCAAGACACCTCACTAACAAATGCTCTTCACTGTCAGAAATGGGACAACTTTGAAATGAGTGCTGAAGTTCTGGTACTCTTCGGGAATGTTAAAAATTATTCCTTTAAGGATTCTCTCAAAGACTCAAGACATGCTACCCAAACACTGTCCTTGTTCACCACAGCAGACCTTCCACTGCCAAACCCACAGGCACCTCCCCTTGGTTTACCGGAATTTTCCTTAGCAGTGATAAAAATTTGTGCTTCAATGACGCAGATGTATGCTCTACCAACAGCTTTTAGTCTTTCTGATGCATTTCCTAGCTTTTACTTGCCTTTAGTCAGAGATCTTTGAGAATTTCTTTTGCCTCTGTGTTCCAACAGAGCTGTGTATTTAATGATAATAGCACCATTTTCAAATGCTGACATTTAAATATTGTAAAATTAGACCTGACAGAATCTTTTCTAAATTTGTACTTAGTTTCAGTGGGATGCTGGGCCAAGAGCAGTGCCAAACGTTAACTGAGCCTTTCACACAGCTACAGCTGCTTAATATTTCAACATCACCATCAAGCAAGTCGGCCCAATTAAAATAACATTTAAAAATCTGACATTATTTACATCAAATTTTCCTCAGCTTTCTACATTGAGTATCTTACCAATGTAGGCAAGTACATCACCCATTTACAGCATTACGAAGAGTACCAGGAAAAGCACTCTTTGTGTTGATAAATCAGTAGGTTAACATCAAATCAGCTCTTTTAGGAGCTATGCTTAGGCACCAGATACCATGATGTACATTTCATGGGCATTCTAAATTGTTACTACCATACATTCACCATGTTCACTGCTGAAACTACAGAAGATGGCTGTGTTTTACTCGTAAGGACAATCCCTAACACCAAGGGTATACAAGATGTTAAGCCGCTGAAACAGCTTCCTGGTTTTAGCACAGCAACCCTGAAAAATCACACTTACCCTATACAGATCCATAATTTGTGAAGCTGTGTACTCCTGTGATTGGTTCAAGGGCTTGAATTTAATTTCAGAAGGTGCTTTAGCCGTAAAAGTAAATGGACCAGACACGGTGTCCAAATCATGGGTACCTATTGCTACTAATGCTCTTCTCCTAGAGAGAAAGAAGGCAAAATGATGATTTTACCAGCAATATTTGGAGCTTCTCTGAGATGGCGTCTCATGATGCTCTATATTCCTATGCATTCATAGAACTTACTGAAAAAAACAAAAAGCAGTTTTGAGAAGTCTAGAAATTACGTTCCTTCTGTATGCTACCGAAGAGATAGAAATGTTAACAATACACGCAGCAGGCAACAGCATATCCAGTGGGACTGCTGAAGAAGTAGCTCTTCCTCAGCTGTTGTATGAGATGTCACAGCCATTTATGTTGAAATGTATGGAGAGCAGGCAAAAACAGGCAAGGAAATGAGAAGGATCAAGAGAACTGCTATAAAAGATCTTCCTTGACATGAATCTAAATATAATGTCTCTCTGCAGTGGGGCTGAAGTCTTAAAACTTGATCAGATCATGCTCAGGCACAACATGCTACTTTAAATGTAAGCACTAACCTGCAAATATTTTGGTGTAGCTTTTCTTGGAGGTCAATAAAACTGTCATAACGTTCTTTGGTAAAAGTTATGTTACGAAGGACTGCAGCTACAGCATGAGGACGGAATTTGGCAACCTGTAATTTACAACGGCAACAGATTATGAATTTCAAGCCCACAACACACAACTTCAACTGATTAAACGTGCGCTTTCTTTCATAAAATCCATTTTTTCTTTTTGTAAAGCAGCAATCAACAGGAAAAATCCTGGAAATACTTTAAACCCAAGAGGAAAAAAAACAAAAACAAAAACAAACAAACAGAAAAAACCTTCAACTCTGGTAGAGGCAAGGAGGTTTTCAATGTAGCCTGTAGCAGCCCAGAAGGTAAACGCAATATGAGTATCTGAAACTTTGATTTGACCTGCTACTAGGTTTACCCAGAATAATTTGCTTGTTGTTCCTCCTCCTCCTCTTCCCTAAAAATACACCACACTGAGCAGAGATAGTAAAATTTCCACAGCTCTTACTCTGCAAGTAAGATTTCCAGTCTCACAAAATTGGTACTGATACCAATTTCACACCTATCTTCATGGTTCAGAAGCCTTCAATAAACATACACAGGTGCAGTAAACACTTTTACCTCTTCAGTGATGATCAGCCTCTGACCTTCACCTTCAGCTGGTATTATCTTTTCATACCTAGGGAGATCTATCCTAGAATAAAAATAGAAACAAATCTATAACTGAATGACAGAACATTCGCGAAACACAGGAAACTTTTTAGAAATGTGGCAGCAATTGTATGTAGGATGTTTTCTTAGCAGCTCTCCTGGTTTTGGACATTGGAATCTGGGTATGTAGATTATATTTATGCTAACTGCTTAAACCTCAGATTTTCTACTGAATGGTGAACAGATAAGTAAAATTGAAACGAAGCCCTCAAGACGGTAAAATCATAGCAGAAAAGTGAAATAAATCCTTTGTATTGGTATTTATTACAGCGGAGCACAGGAAAGTGCTACTGCAGGAGTTCTTTACAGAGGCTAAGTCTCAAATTGAACAGCAGTTAGCAGATCCAAAATACAGTAACATTCCAGCCAGTCCTGCACAGGTAAACAAGTCCTCTCCAGAGGCACAACAGTGAAACATATGGGCATCTAACAAACAGCTGATTTACTGTCCTCAAACTCCAAGCAAGTGGCAAAGTTACTGATGAGATGGACTCTCATATTAACAGACAACAAAACACAAAAATCTCACAACTCTCCATTACCTTTCTTTAAAGACCTGCAGTCCTCGGACCAACCCTTCAAGGCAAAGGAGATCATAGCGGTTGGCAGGAACATCAATTTTGTAGAGGATGGTCTCAGATGCTCCCTCTGCTTTTCCTTCGCCTTTTTCTTTACTTATAATGTCTTTCTCAGATGTCTGAAATTAAGCCAAAAAAAATTTTTTTTAACCGGAAATATCCTAACATTGACAACACTATGACAGTGAAATAATATAATAGGAAAAAATAGTACTTAGATATTGTAAAATCAGTAATTTTCTCAGATTTAATGACTGTAATGCAGTATATCAAAAGAAAAATTCACTACTAGAATCTGAATTTTTAAAACAGAGATAAAAGCACTATTTTCCAGGCTAGCAGATCCCAGCATGACGTTCAGATACCTTCTGAAAAACCTAACTAAAAGAGCAGTTAATTCTGATCAAGAAGCAAAAACAAAACAGGGTCTACTTGAACAAGTTTTATGTGGGTACAACGGGGTCAGCAAACTGTCACAAGTACAGAACCTACATAAAAACTTTAAATACAAATTAATCGCAACTCAGGTAACAGAATGCCCACGACACTCTTGTGGCACTGCGCGCAAAAATGCGTACAAAACACAGCCAAACATATCCTGCAAGGTACGTTGCACGCCAGGCCTGTGGTGATATTTATGCTGCTTTATCAAATGGCCAGGGACTGAAGAGCAGGAGGCAGAGACTGCCAGTCTCCACAAACCGTAGTGATTATGCCACTTTGGGGTCTCTTGCTCATATGACAACAATTTTTTTGGTCTGTCTTCCCAGATTCAAACCACTCATGTTAACACAACCTGTTACAATCGTGTGTTATAGCAGGAAGCTAAAGGCATGTCTTACACCCTCTGGACTGTGCTAGGAAGAGACATGAGGATGTGTCAGGTCAGAAAGCACGCAGCAATACTGCTGATGGGTTGTAAAGGTTGAAGGGGACACTGAGGCCCCGTCCACACTTTTTGAGAACAGCCCCAGGGGCACGGCACTCTCCAGACCTTGCCTGGTATTTTCTTGGTGCCTGCTAAAGGGCATTGGCCCAGCGCTGCACTGGGGAATATGCTGGCCACAACGCAGCGCAGGCTCACCAAGTATAAATGCTGTCAGTCTGTTACACCTACTGATGAAGTAGCAAGTAGCAACATTACTTACAACTTCGTCAAGCTCCAAACCAAACTCAAAGCAAAGCTCGTTAAATTCTTCATCAGCTGTGAAGGAAAAAGACGGATTTTTGTTCACAAGCAGGCCTCAGCACTTCCAAACAAAACGTTGCTGCGTTTTACTTGCAGGCCTTCAGCTGCTCGCCCCGGTAACCCCGGCCCGCGCGGATGATGGCACGGGGGGCAGCGACCGAGCAGCGCCTGTGCCAGCCGCCTGCCGGGAGGGGGTGCAGGAGCCCCGCCGGGGGCCGCCAGGCCGC
>VXAV01004675.1:37979-63966 GCA_013399715.1 Alectura lathami
CGTCCCGCGGAGGCAGGGAGGCGGCGGCAGGTGCGCGGCCGGGCGGTGAGAGCCTCCCGCTGCTCCCCGTCGGCGCCCGCGCGGCTCAGCATGAAGATCCGCTTCGCTCCCGTCAACGTCCCCCTGAGGAGGAGGCTCCAGACCGTCGCGGTGCTGCAGTGGATATTCTCCTTCCTCGTGCTGGGTAACAACCTGCCTCCCTCCTTGCCTTCGTCCCAGAAGGAAAAGGGAGGAATCGGGGTTTGCTTAACCGCCGCCCCCCGTGGGCATCGGGCTCTGCCTCCAGCTGGGTGGAGAGGCGGCCGGGCAGCCCGGGGCTCCCAGCTGTCTGCGGGCAGGCAAGAGCATCGTGCTTCTGGGTTGGGGTCTTCTCTTCCCTGCAAGCTCCGGATGGCTTCTCCTCTTCTGGGTTTCTTCTATTGATTCTTTTTAAAATTTGTTTGTAAAATGCAAGTGACAGCTTCTCCTTATTGAACAGCCCACTAGATTTCTGAAAGCTAACACCAAGTTTTTAATGAACACCGCTATAAAGGTTGGTACATGACTAATGCTGCTGTCAAATAAATTTATATGCTGTAATCTAATAAACTTTTCATTTAAATAGGTAATGAACTTTAATAAAGATTGGCAGAGTGAACTGCAAGCCAGTAATGCAACCACTTCAGTACTTTTTTTGCTTTGAGAAAGCGTTCTACCAATTTTACTTACTAAACTTGTTCCTCTGATAGTGCAATATAGAAGAACATTCCTAATATCTTAGTAGACTCCTATCACTGAACATCTAATCACAGCGGCAAGTCTTATGGGTAGTTATCTGTAATTATCTGTTAAGATGAGTCCCTTCGTAAGGTAAGCTGAGCCTTAATCCTCTGGGACCAGATCCCTGGCCCACATAGATTGGCAAGGTGTTAATGAGTGATCTGTGTGGGACAGACCCGATTGGAGGTATGGAGTGACTTCCTGTGCCTAGCTGGAAAACCTGGAACAGTTTACAGTCATCTGTGCTTTAGGGTTTGCAAGGAGAAAAGGAGTGTGTGCATGTCTTCCTTTTGTACATCTTTGAGATGTGTTGTCATTCAGGTGCTGGTTTGGTGTGTTTCAGACAATTGTCAGGTTATTTCACCGTACCCAAATAGTTTATGTGCGCAGGGGAAGCACTGGGGAAATGGAGCGTCTTCACAGACCTACCCTTAGCATGTGGCAGTTTTATGTTACCTCTAAATTATATGTGGTTGGACTATAAACTGTTTATGTTTGTGGCTACACTGCAAACAGCCAGTGCTTTTTATTCCCTATTATTGAATTAAATCTTGGCATGTCTCATTATTCCAGTCTAAATAACAAGATGGATGTCAAGTGGCAATGGAAGGAAACAATTTTTATCCTAGCACGTGTAGTGGCAATGCTGCTCCCTCCTCAAGGATTACAGAAAATCCCACCGTTTTGTGCTTACTTGAAGTGGATGGGCAGCAGAAAGTCCACTCTTGCTGCAGTTAAGTGGAAGAAGCAGGCAGCTGTCTTCTGCAGCTGGTGCTGCCTGGCAACAAGTGTCAAGGAAGGTCAGCAAGGAGGTGGTCTTATGGCTGCTTAGGTTTAATATAATGAGCGCCCATGACTGTGGAAAAAAATATGTTTGCAAATGCTCAAAAAGTGGACAAAATGATGCTGATAATAACTTGCTTGTGCTTTCATTTCTTCAGAGCTTTCTGAGGTGGCCTTGTCATTTTATATGTGCACTCTTCCAGCCGCAGGTCAGTCAGAATGGTCTGGTTAAAACATTTCACTTGAATCCTAGAAAAATCACCTGGTTGAATCCTAAATAACTCTAAGAACTGAAAAAATAGGTTGATTCCTAATGTTCTGGATTGCAGTTATGTCTGGGTGTCCTTTACCACTCAGTGCCACTGAGCTAACAGCTGTGGGAAGAGTGTTTATGTTCTTGAATTCAAAAGTGACGCTTTCAGATCATGCAGGGAGTACCAGGCACAACTGAAGTACTGTGTGAATTCATCACAGGGAAGGCTGAAGGTGGCTGATGGTGTTTGGGTGGATATTGTTGTTGTTTTTTTAATATGTCTGGAACTAGTTTATACCAAGAAGGACTTTTCTGTAGATTCAGTCTTTCTTACATAAAAATCTGCAGGTAGCACCAGATGATAACTAATGGTTTGTATTACAGATATCGTATAGCAATTCTGGTTAGAGCAGTAAATAAATAGAGTACTGGCTTAGTTCTAAAAGCTGTCCATCTAGGATGTGGTGAGATGCCATAGCTGAATACAATAGCCTAGTAGAATGGACAGATGATGTAAGAGAACTCTAAAAATTAGTGCCTGGAAAGACAAAAGTTGAATCAGGTAATGACATCCTTTAAATCTGGGAAGTGGGGTATGGAAATGAGATTTGGTGTGCAGAGTAAGACGCAAGGGGAGCGTGAGTGTTGTAACTTTGAATCCATAATGTGACTTGGATATAAGACTGGAAATTCAGCACTGGTTTTCTCTTCCTGGCTAAGATTCTAAAGAGTAGCTAAACTTATTGTAGAAAGTACTTTGTGATGGTCTTTGCCCCTTGCTCTCCAGGGTTCCCTTGTTGCAATGCTGCATGGTTTTTGCAGAGTGAGGAATTGATGGCTGAGAATGCCCTCTTGCTTGTGTGACTAAAAGCTACATGCAGTTTGGCCTGAAATATGTGTGTGCAATAGTTACCTCACGCTCTGGATGTCAGTTTGCAGTTGCTTATCACTACCTGTAGAAAGAGCTAATCAGGCAATGAATGACAGCTGTGTTCTGCTTCTTTGCATTGCTTACTGGTCTGGGCTAGGTCTGTGCTGGAAATGCATTGCTTCTGCTTTAGAGCACAGGCAGAATAAACATGCCTCTGCCTCTAAAAAGCTGTATGGATGTACACAGCATTTCATTAAACACAAAAGGAACCTCCTTAAAATTCAGGGTGTAATTTCCTGTGCTTTCCTGTTCTGTACTGCAAGCTGCCAAAATTTGCCCTTAACTAGAAAAGACAAGTTTTTATTGTAGCCCTGGTTCCTCTGTTGGTTGTCCAGTGGCATGACTCCAGAAGTAAAACTGAACTCTGAAATACTATGAGCTGTATCTAGGAACGTGTCTCACGGTTTCCCACTCTGTACTGTCTGGAACTGCAGTGAGGTTTACTTTGTTATGCACTTCTAAGTGCGGCAGGCTAAAGTAGTTTAGGTGAAGTTCCATGAAAGAGAGGAGTGTTTTAAATGGGCTCATTGCCTTTAAAAGGAAGGTATCAGCCTGGAGTGATACCAAGCCACCAAAATTAGGATACACTAAAAGTGCTGTTTCTTGTCATATTAAGCAGAAAGCTTCAGGCTGAAGCATAATTTCAAGTCATTAGTGCTTCACCGCTACAGTGAACAAGTGTATGAAGTGTTGCAATTTCAGAGTATCTATTTTGGAAAAAAAAAAAAAAAAAAAAAAAGCTGCAAGATACAATTTAGATAAACGTAGTTCTGTGCCTGTACTTTCCATTACTAGATGTTCATTGGCTTGGCCAGGGGCTAACAGTCTCAGGGCTGGTCTGGCTCCACTCTGAGCTTGTGCAGCACCTGGTGCTGTGTGCTGGTGTCTGCTCCTGGTCTGCCTGTGCTGTTGTCCAGCTGAACCCCAAGCAGAAAGTCACCCAGAGAAACAAGATCTGCAAGCCTGTCAGTGCTGCCAGGCTGACTAGGGACAAGAGCAGAGAGGAGCATTGCTCCCATCTTGCAACCTGTTCCCAAAATAAATTGTGATAGGCAATGAATGGAATGGGTTGTTATTGGTGTGGAGTTCCACAGGGCTCCATTGTAGGGCCAGTTCTCTTTAGTGTTCTCATCAGTGACTTGGATACAGGGCTTGAAGGTATGGTAAGTAAGTTTGCAGATGGCACTAAATTGGGAGGAGCTGTTGACTCCCACAAGGACAGAGAGGCCTTGCAGAGAGATCTCAGCAAATCAGAGGGCTGGGTAGTCACCAACCACATGAAGTCTGACAAGAGCAAGTGCTGGATGCTGCAGCTGGGGTGGGGCAACCCTGGCTCTGCGTGCAGAGTGGAGTACATTCTGAGGAGAGGCCTCATGGCAGCCTACAGCTCCATCCCAGGGGAGCGGAGGGGCAGGCGCTGAGCTCTGCTCTCTGGGGACAGCGACAGGGCCTGAGGAAATGGCATGGAGAAGGGTCAGGGGGTGTTAGGAAAAGGTTCTGCACCAGGGGGTGGTGGGCATGGAACAGGCTCCCCAGGGCAGTGGGCACGGCCCCGAGCTGACGGAGTTCAAGGGGCGTTTGGACACTGCTCTCAGACACGGGGTTTGGGTATGGGTGGAGCCACAAGTTGGACTCGATGATCCTTGTGGTTCCCTTCTAACTCAGGATAAGCTTGGAAATCTTTTCCTTAAGGGTCTTACCTGAATGCGTTCTGCTACTGTTAGTAGTACAACTGATACCCTTCTGCTAGGACCCAGTGTGCGTTTTCTGTTTCTCACACAATAACTGAGCAGCCATTTACCCTTAGTACATGAGTGGGTTACAGATATGAGCTGTGTGCCTCAGTACCGTACATCTGTGAACGAGGTTTGGGTTGAATCAGTAGGTGATCACCTGGCAGGAGAATGATCAAAGTGTTCATTTTGAGGCAAAACAAAAATCGAGGCGATTTGGTTGAAGCGCTGCTTTACAGGTGCTGTAGCCATCTGTTGTTCTCCCTCTCTGATCTACATAAATCACAGAGTATTGGACAAAATAAAGGTAGAAGGTGAGTTGATGAGCTTCTCCTTTGCCAGCTTATGCCCTTTTGCTGTGAGAAGAGACCACAGAATTTGAGCACGTATGATATCAAATGCAGAACTAGGTAACATGGTGGGAGTGGTTCTTGGGCCAGACAGGGAGAGGTGGGGGGAGAGAGAGAGTGTGGGTAACTCTTGCACAGGGATACCAGAATTTAACTTTGAGTTGAAGTGGTGGTAGGGAAGCACAGTATCTCTTTTATGGCTGATTTTCTAGGCCCAGCAATGGTGGGGCTGGACTTGGCCTTATTGTGCATCTAGGAAGTGAGTGTTGCGTGTGGACCCCTATATTATTTGCAAAATACTTAGTAATACTAAATCAATACATAAGAAATGTTAAACTTTAATATACATGAAGGCACAAAATAGTATGCCAAAGGAATCGGTGTATATTAGTGTACATCGTGTTGTCTAGTGATTAAACTTCTGTGCATGTGCGATGAAACAGCCTTAGCTGAATTTGACTGGGGACAGTTCTGAGCTGTGGCTCTGGCTTCCCCAAAACAAGAGTGATGAAACATTTACCACAGAGTGAGGTATTGCTACTGGAGTAATAAGTGGCTTCAGTGGTGAGAAACCAGCTGCGCAGTGTGATGTGCTAATGCAAAAAAAAAAAAAAAAAAAAACACCAAAAAACCAAAAACCCAAACCTTTTCCCGGAACACATCTTCATGGTTTGTTATCTGGTGCTGATTCATCAGCTGGCTAACAAAAGCCACCATCTCATTCTTCTTCAAAGCTTTTTTCTTTTCTCTTTCCCTCTCTCTCTCTTGTGTTAACAAACAACTTGCTTTGATTACTGTGATCCCTTCCTGGCAAGCTGGCTGATTGTGCTGCTTGTTTTCATGCCTCTCTGTAGTCACCTATCCTGGACAGGTATTGCTGGCCCTCAGGCAGGGGCTGATGTGTGATCACAGAGAATAACAGGGTACTTGCTGCTGCTGGCTGACTAGTATTTCCAGGAATGTCAGCTCTGTTAGCTACATTTTAGGGAGGCAATTTAGCCACGTCTGTGTGTGTATAAGAACAGAAAAATGTCTGTCCTTTGTCAAGCCAAGGGCCATTTAGTGTGGCAACCTGTATGTGAGCATAACTGATACTGAATGCTTCAGGAGGAATAAAGACATAGAAAATATGTAGACTGCTTTCTTTGACTTTTTGTCTCAGGGTTTGGTAATCAGTAACTCAGGGATCTGCTGTATCCAGACTGCTCTAGCAGTTCACAGTGCCTAATTTTCTTTATCTCTAGTTTATCAGCATTTATCAATGGAAGGTTTGCTTATTTGGAAATGGGAACCAAATTCCAGAATAACAAACCTTTAAACCAGCCTCCCAAACCTTGGCATCTGAGGGTTTGTATTTGTTATCGCAGTAGTGTTGAACTACAACTCCCTCGATAGGAATGCTCAAATAACCTAGTGGCTGGGGCACCTAACTGTGACAGATACACTGAGAAGGGATGGATTCAACAAATGCTGGCCTCCTTGCCACCTCAGTCCTAGAGATGGCTACCTAATCCATGTGGATTTCAACAGCTTTCCAGTGCAGTTAGTTTAAGTAAGTTGCCACCTGGTTTGTGAAGGGGGTACGATTTTCATTTGGGAGTCCATATCTGCCACTGCAGGCAGAAGTGGCAGCAAGTTCCTGTGCTTCTGGTGGAAATATATTAGTGGACAGAATTGAACAGGCTAGTAGGATCTAAACAGGGTGGTACTAACATTATGGACTCCATTCTTTTTAGAGAGACCTTCTCTGTGAAAGCTGCTGAGCAGTACTTGGCAGAGGCATGAGCTAGCTCACCATTGTCTTGGCACATTGCCTCCTGTCAGGTCTTCATTTGTGATGACTGTAGGAGATCATCTGCTGCGTGTGTGTTCATTTAGATTTCTATCCCTTTCTTATGTATAGTTAACTTAGGAATTATTTCTGGAAGTTAAGGTTGCTTTNAATGAAAGAATCCACTGAACAGGTAGAATTGATTTGTAATTCCAAAATCAACTTATCACTGCTACCCTGAGAGATGGTAGAGAGGAAAAAAACTTCATTAGTGACTAGAACATCACTCTGCAATTCTCCTTCTGCATTCTCTCCAGCGTTCTGTTCCTCAAGCACACAGCTCAGAAGTACTGCTGCTCTGAAGACTAAGGGTGAGGAAAGGTAAGTAAGTACATCATAGCAGCTGGTAAGGAATATGCCATCTTTTATTTTTTCCCCTGTGGCTGTAGAAGTAAGAAATGAGATTTTCAGCTTGCTTTCTGCGCTAGGCTTGGGTTATGTATTGGTACGCATGTGTACTCAAAGCCCAGAGGAGTGTAAATATTCAAAACCACATCTTGTATATTTATTCACTGGAATCCCAGTGGCATAAAGATGTCTTGGTTATTGCGTCCTTTGTGGGATGAGGTTCAAATTGCTCTACCTTGAAAGCCTCCAGCTGACTTAAGACACAGCAGCACAATGTGTTGTCGAAGGCTTTGCGAGGGGCCTGCAGGCGCTGTCGTTACAGCGGGGCTGCAGTGTGGCTCGAACCGGAGTCGTCCAGCTATCCAGAGGTCTCGATGTGAGCGGCTTTTGCAGAGCAAACTGACTGAAGTTGCTTATTGCTCTGGTGTTCTGGGGAGGCTGTGCTGGCTGGACGTGGTCTGTGAGTGCGCTGAGAGTGATGGGAGGCTTTTCTTCTAGTGAGTGATCTCAGATTTGGTGGCCCTCACAGCAGATACTACTCAAACGTTTGGAGCTCCCAACTGCCAACTGCATCCGTCTCCCGTGTTTCCCCACTCAATATGCTGGTTTCCTACTGCCTATCTCTGTGTTATTTAACAGTTTTATGAATTTGGTGCTTACTGCTGCAATCTCAGAACCTATTTCAAGAATGAAGCATCAGGTGTTCAAGCATCGTTGGGCAGGATGGCTGCTGGTGCTGCTTTTTTTCATTAGTTCCTCACAGCATATCACTATCCCTATGTTATAAATGGGAGATTGGAGGAAAAGGAATGTAAAGTCACTTATCCAGTGTTTCTGTCAAACCAGATGTTCAGAATCCCATGGCATTGTTTTGTCTTCTAATCCAAAGTGTTTTTACCACCACTGCTTCAAAACACTACTGAGATATTTTCAAAGCTTTAATTCAAATTCAGGCAAAAAATTACCTGCAGTGTACACTGAAAGAGGCACTGATACAGTCAAGTGACAAATTCCTAGTCATTCACCTTTTGCCCAGAGTTTGTGAATTTAGGTAGATGGGTTGCCATTTATTTGCTCGCTGTGTTCTCTGAAGGTAAAAAAACTGGTTTCATAGGCTCATTGGTTTTGAGTCACCGGTGTTCAACATCTTGCTATGAGTTAAAGCATTGAAATAATGAGGAGGTATGTCAGAAGGAATTTGCTTTGCATGTCTCGTGAATGCAATAGTAAATGGGCTTTGTCCTACAAGAAGCTGATCTTTAGGAAGTGCTGGCAGCATACCCTATACCTTCGGCAGCAGTGTTGGAAGCAGCAAGCTTGCTGATCTCCATTGTATGTTTGTCTGCACAGTATTAAATAGTGCTGTCTAGCACTCCTCACTGCAGATTTAATTAGCTTTCACAGCAAGGATGCTTTGATCCAAAGCCCCTTTTGACTATTTGTCTAGGTAACTGACACTTAAAAGCCATGTTATTCTGCACTGAGCCAAAAGGCCTCCTGAGAGGAAGGCTAGGACATATAAACACCACCTTTTTAATGAGAGCTTGACATTTATCGATTTATGGCAATTAAAAACTTCTTGTACTTAATCAAGTTTAGTGCATGAACCTTGGTATCCTTTCCAGACTGTCATTCCTAGAAATTTCTATAATTTCACAATTACTTCTTCAAAGAATAGGTGATGACTTTTCATCCAAATACTTCTTTTCCCTATCTGGAAGCGTTGCCAGTGTGGGCTTCCCAATGAGTTCTCCCTCAGGAGAAGTGGAAGGGAGTGCCATCCTTCACCCATGTTTCTTGCCCCATGTTAAAGATGTTCCCTAGAACTCACTGAAATTTTGGGGGATTTCTGCTTTGAAGTTTGTGGGTCTCAGCTGTGGTATTCTTCTGGAACTTTTACCGAGGTGTTAGTCTGTGTGAGAGCAGGGCTACTGTTGCAGCAGGAGGTACTGATCATACTGAGGCATGGAGTAACCTTCAGAACAGGGGATTTGATCCTGCTTCAGTTTAGGCTTAGTTTTGTTTTAACTCTGTTCCTTTTAGCAAATGCTGTTCCTTATTTTTTCCGCTCATTCCCTGCCAGAAATGGGAATATCCATCCCTTTCCTGCACAGCCTGACCAGCAGCTTTGCCTGCTTTTGCATTCGGCAGTAGTTCTCGGTTGCCCCATGACAATATATCCCTTTCTACGCTGAAGGCACAGTCTTACTAGAAGGAAAGGCAAGCTGGGAGAAGTTCAGAAAAATCGGTATTCAGGTTGGAGGAAATGCAAGAGTGCCCATAGGCCAAGGTAGGCACTGATTCCGGCAGCTCGAGACCTGCCTGGTATGGGGAACCTGCAGTGAGTTTTCAACTCCCAAGTGAACTCTGCTAGGGAAAATCTTTAATGAAGCTCATCTTAACTAGGACCAGTGTTTTTTATTGTTGGTTCATCTGCTTGTTTCGAAGTATTCAGTTCTGCCAAGGTTTGCATTGTGTTAGGCAAATTGCTGCCTGATGCACTTCTGTTACATTTTTACTCCGCTCTCTTTACTTAAATACCTAGACCAATATGTTTCACTGGTAAAACTCCCTTTAGGATGCCCCGATGAAAGCCAGTCAAATGTGGGCCATGCAAAATACTTCTGAGATCCCACAGAGTAGTGCCTGTTTGATGCAACTCTGCCTGTTCAGTCTTCCAGTGAGGGCTAGGTCCTGTTTTGCTTGCTGTCATATAAATATATGATGCCAAAGCCCAAGCTCCCTTGGATTCAGTGCTGAATTACTCTGATACATGAACGTGATGCATTTTGCTCACAAGAAGCCAGAGTAAGCAGCTGATGTAAGGTGTACTGCACGGCAGAGAGCAGCACATACCGCTGCACCGGCTTTAGCCGGCTGCCCGTATCCGCTTGATTTCCTGCAAGTGTGCAAAATTCTGCAAGTCCTACAAAGGTAATATTTCCATAGGGAGTTTTCCTGAATTTCAGGTTTGAGGCCCAAAGTAATACATTGTTTAGTCATTTTTTTTCCTGACTTCTTGAACTGTGTGTATCGATACTGTAGGATGCTACAATTCGTATTTATCTGGGTCTGAAAGTAGCAGCGCTTGAAACTGACACTGTGCTCCCACAGAAATGGTGAGTTTCTGTTTGCAGTGACATGTTCAGAGGCTGGAATGGAACCTGTTTGTGGTTTGGTCTTGTCTAGTGCATGTCCTTTGTTAGCCACAGATCACTTTTCACAGGGAGTTCAAGTACCATCCCTATTACATAGATTGAGAAATTGAGAAGCAGAAAGGGAAAAGAATTGCCTGACACCATTCCCGTTAGAAAAGAGACCGTGCTGTGGCCCTTTTCCCTTTTGCACATGCTCTCCACCAAACAGCTGTGTTCACCCTCACCATGGGGAGAAGACGCGTGTTGGTCCTCAACTTGTGCTTTTGTGCTATGAAAGTAAGCAAGCATCATCTTAGGTTTGCAGAGTGAGACATACAGGCTGAGGTGTTGCAACCTTGTAAGTAATTGCCTCAGTGAAACAACGTTCACGCAATGTGGAACAAGCTAACTTCAATGTGTGTACATTTTGAGTAGCATCCACAATAACAAGGTGAGGACTGGGAATTCAAGGTCTTTAAACCAACCAAACGGAAAAACAAGACAGTCATGATCAGTGCTACTTATGTGGGTGTTTTTTTTTTTTTTTTTTTTTTTTTCCCTCCCATCTCCTGCAGCACAGCTTTGCTGTGGACTCTTTGTGATCTTGATTCTGAGCAACTTCTGGTTCCTTGCTGTTCTGTATCTGCTGTGGCTCTACCTTGACTGGCAAACACCATGCACCGGCGGCAGACGGTTCCATTGGATCAGGAACTGGGCTGTTTGGAATTACTTCAGGGAATACTTCCCCATTCAGGTGGGTAAAAGGTCTCTCACTGAACTGTAAACATATGAAAAGAGACAGCTTGAATAGCCATGGGCATGGACTGATGTCTGGGACTTGTCTTTGGTAAGACCCTAGTAGTTATGCCATTTAACTTCTTTTTAAAACATGCAAAATCTGAGATTTAGTGACAGAAAGAGTCGGGGTAGGGGGAATAGGGACTGGATTTCTGCTTGGACCATTGGGTCACAAGACAGTGCCTCAGCACAGTAAAAGCTGCAGAGGTGATCGTTTGAAGTGCATCTGTTTAGACTTTCTTGAGCTGCAAAACAGGACAGTAGTTTAAAATGCTTCAGAGAAGGAAATGAATTGTCATCAGTTCTGTATCCTGTCAATATGCAATCTCCATACTTAGTTGTTTTTAAGAATCTCTGGAATATGAGTATTAAAGTGTCCTCCACTGTCTCTGTTTTTCAGCTTATAAAAACTTCAGATTTGAATCCAAACCACAACTACATATTTGGCTTTCACCCTCATGGGGTCCTGGTAGCTGGAGCCTTTGGAAACTTTTGCACTGGTCAAAATTTCAAAAAATTATTTCCTGGACTTACTGCATATCTCCACATCATGCCCATCTGGTTTGGCTGTCCCTTCTTCAGAGAATATGTAATGAGTGCTGGTAGGTAAAAGCAGAATGTGTCAGCTGTTGCTTCATTTCAGGGCTTCTGCCTCAGGTGTAGGGTCCACTCCTGCACCTCTAAGCGGTAAGATATTTCACTTCAGAATGATCAGCAGTGGCACTAAATTAAAACTCTGTTACATGATGAACTCTGGTTGCAAAATAATTTCTAAAGGTTGCGTTAATTTTGCTGAACTGTATCATTTGAAATTGATCCTAGTGGAAGTGTGACTTATTCTATTGCATCATATCTGGCAGGTGCAACACAGCTGGATCCATTCCAAAAAAAAAGAGCCTTACAGCAGGAACGGGTTCACAGTAATTGTTCTACTTGGAGAATGAGGTCTATCTGTAATATAATTTAGTTGGGTGTTAATGCTAGTTGTTAAATCTGGAATCTTATGGTCAAACAGTGCATCTCTGCCTTTTAAAACATGATCTTCGCTAGAACAAATAATTACAAGTCAAATAATTGCTGGACATGGGAGTGCTACTGCAAAGCCACTTTTTGCATAATGCTTCTAGATGTGGCAAGAAGGGCAGGAGCTAAGGCACCCTGTGGCTGAATGGGTATGTCCTCTGCTGACTGTCCCCTGCCCGACAGGGAAGGGAAAAGGAGCCTCTCTCTCTGCCCTTTGCTCAGAGCTGTTTTCCAGAGCTTCGTGTTCCCCTCCCCACTCTGCTCTTTCAAACCTCAAACCCTGCTCTGCCTCAGCCCTCCCACCCTTGCTACACGCTGGGGCTTGCTTTGGTTGCTTTTAGGCAATCACTGTTCCTTCATCCTGCCCTGAATATGTGCTGGGAGAATGAACTGTTCAGTAAATGGTTACCAAAGTGGGAGAATGAACTCAAGAGGCTTTTTGGACTTCTGCATTTAGACATTAACCTGAGGCTGTGCTTCTTGCACAGAAACCTTGAAACCAAGGAGATTTTGCTGGTTGGGAAATAAGGGGTGTGTATAGCTAAAAGGCTCTTCCAGAGCCTTTTATCAATTCATCAGAGGATTTCAGGACTGTAATACTGTCGTTTTTGCTTATCCCAATTTGTTTTCAAGCTGAAATGACAGGCAGTGGCCTTACAGTAAATGCAGTATCTGAACCTGCATTTCCACACTAGCACTCATGATGAGCCTTTTTTTTCTTTCTGAAAAGAAATTGCTGGTCTGTCCTCTACTGCGAGACAACAGGACCAGTTATTTACAAGAGGAGGAGGGCGTGCTGAAATATGGTGTTCTTCAGTCATTGCACAATGACACGTGAAAAACAAATTGAGGATAATCTCTCACCTGTAAAAGTCCTACTCAGTGCAAATATATTTAGCTGAAAGTTAATTACCTACCTGTGACTGAGGTCCTGCATTTCAAATTTGTGCAATTTTAAAAGAGATGTAAACTGTAAAGACAGACTTTTTTTTTTTATTATTATTTGTCATTGGGAAAAATAGCAAGTAATAGGATTTAGTAGAGAGAAAAATGTGTAATGAAATCAGGACTAGAGTTCCCCCACAGACTAGTGTTCCCCCACGGTTTGTCGCAGGGAAAGAGAGTGCCTCTTGCTTTCTCTTAGAGAAGATGCATGTCGGCTGGTGAACGAGCATCACGCTGATGACTTGCCAGGCTTGGGTCTTTTTCAGACTAACAGTGACTGTGAAGGTGTACATGGCAAATGGAAATAGCTGTTTACCGAGTGCTCTGAATTTTCTCCAATAGCAAGCTATTTCTTTTGGTGGCCAACTCTCAAATCTAGATCACACAATCATTGCCTTTGTTCTGAGGTGTTCATAATCTATGTTGTAAGATCCCAATCGGGAAAAAGAGAAAGGAGAATTAAGTCTTCACTCAGCATCCAGAACAGCAGGCTTTGATAGAAGCCCTGTGAAAACAAAACAAAACAAAAAAATCAACAAAACAAACCAACCAACCTGAAACACCACAACAAAACCAAACCAAACCAAAACCAACCAACCAAAAAACACACAAAATGGAAAAACAAACCAAACTTACTTTGATTTCTGGATTGTTATTTAGAGTATTAATTCAACACAATGTAGCTGAATGCGGCTTCTGAGTGAATGGTACCGCTATGAGCCTTTTACCTAAGAGTCATGGCACAAAGGAGCTCTGGAGGGATCAAATATTTCTGTCAGAAAGGGGCTTTTTCAGTGTGTCAAGTTCAGAGCAAGATCTGAGTCAATGCTACAGGGTCTTACACCAGTGTGCCTCTGTCTAGAAGTATCGGTATGGCAGGAGCACCAGGGAAGTACGGCTATTCTAGCCGGAAGAGATTAGCCTAAATAAATTGGAGTGACAGCTCCTGGTTACTTACTAGGGAATAAGCTGATGCAGTCGTTGGGACTAATGCTGCTGAGCCTTTCCTGCTTCTTCTGACGTGGCTGTGCCATTGACTTAAGTGGAGCTCTGCTCACAGCTTTGAAGAGAAGGGGATCAGCTTGGCCCTGTAGATCTGTCTGAGTTAACGAGTCCTCCAAGCATTCTGCTACACCCTCTGTGCTTTATGGCTTTAGCTGCTGCCTCAGCCATATCTGCTGCAATTTGACTGTCCTGTTCTGAGGCGAGGGAGCTGGGCAGACAGAAGGGCACACTCTTCCTTCAAGATCTGAAAATTTTGTGGTAGGCAAACCATTTTAGCTCATCAGTGTGAACTTAAAGGACTTACCTAAGACCAAATCTGTTGCAGAGTGAGGAGGTTGAACCCAAATCTTTAAACTCTTGTCATGTGCTGTAAACATTTAGCAACATAATTTAGACATCATTCAAAAATATTTCGTAAATCTCACAGTACTTGTAAATGAAGCTCCAGTGAGTCACTCTCGAAATGTTTGCTCCTGAAGGAATGGTTTCTGCCTCCAAGGAGAGCGTCTCCTACGTGCTGGGTAAGGCGGGAGGCGGCCACGCGTCTGTCATTGTGATTGGAGGAGCAGAGGAAGCTCTGAACGCACATCCTGGAAGTCTCACCTTGAACATCCACAAGAGGAAGGGCTTCATTAAAATGGCCTTGAAACATGGGTAGGTTTCCATCTGGGCTGTCCCAGTAAGCGTGCTTTGGATACAGACTCTTTAATACAGGTGTATTATATGTAGTAAACCCAGAATTAGAATTTGGAAGAACTGTTTGTATATGAACGTGCAGATCTCTGACGTAAGAGCCAGTCTGTGGACTGAGATCCAGTCTGTGAGTGTTGAAAAATCTCTCTTTTTTTCTTTCATAATTTGTGAGCAGCAGGTGGAGTTCCTAGCATATCTTGTGATCTGCTTCAGCTGTTTTATATTGCAGTAGCAAAAAGTAAGAATTGTGAGGCAGTGTTATTAAACCTTGGCTTTTATTGCTGCCATTTTCTCTTCTGTAAACTGAAGTTAATTACAACAGAATTTTCTTATCCCTTTAAGCCAATACATAAATAAATTAGAAAGCTAGGCCCTCTTCTATGCAATCACTGTAAAATGTAGACCAGGAAGATTTCTTTTCATCTTTATTCTGAAGGCTTTCCTTTGGAGATTGTTGCTTACAAAAGTAAGTTACTGGGAATTTTTGAGGTGAATCTCAAGAAAAAACAGCTTACATTTTTACTACCAAACATCCATTAGTGTGTGTAACTAAACAGAGATGGTATTAGTATCTTTTGAATGATTTGCATGGTATGAGTTGGTGCTGGACTGGTCTAGAAGTCTTGGATACTGGAAATACTGGAACCATTGACTTGTTCCTGCTAAGCTGTCTGTCAGACTTCCAGGGTTATCTATTGACACGCAAAGCAATGAAAAAAGAATATTAACCCTTGGCAGACCTGTAACAGTTTTTTAAACCATTAACTGGAAAAAAGGTGGGCTCTGAGGAGAGTGCTCTGTTTTCACCTAAGATGCTAAGGTCAATTTTTTCTGTGTCAGAATATTCCATGAAGTTTTTATATATATCACTAGGATTCTCATAAAGGAACTGTTCTCTGATAAAGTAACATTTTAGTGTAACTTGTACCCAGAAACAACACTTCTGTGTTTGAGCAAAGACCCATTTAGGGTCTGATCTCTGCTCAACTGCTGATAAATCCAATGGGATCCTAAACACCGTCAGCAGTTTTCATTTATTACCATAAAGTTTATGTAAGTGGTTTTTTGAGCGTGTCCAGAAATGTCAGATCTGTCAGGTCACAAAGATTGGTATTTATCTCTCATCTAAGCTGATTTGGATTGAGAAACTAGATGCTCCTGTGCCTCTCATGCTCATGATTTCAAGAACATCCTCACACGTGATGACAGGATTAGGGCACTTACAAAACACAGTATTGGCCACTTTTTCCTTATGAAGTTCGGTGTTTCAGGTACTGTTTCTCCTCTTTAAGAAAGGCGTAGTGTCTAGAGCACTCTGCTAGGGCAATGACGGCCTGTCTCTGCCTGAGCGGCTGACCTACGCCTCACACGATTGTCCTAACTGCTAGACTACACGTTAGCCTGGGTCTGAGCACCTCCAAGAAAAACAGCTGCTGGGTGAAGTGTAGGAATCCTGACCAGCTTCTGTAGGGTTGGGCCATAGGACGGCAGGACACCGAGCTCTTGCAGTGCTGAGATCCGGTGCCAAAGGCTCTGCATCCAGTAGTTGCTTTTGCTTTTTAGCATTTGTTTCTAACAATTAACAAAATCTGAAATGAGCTTCCAACCCCAGTGAAAGTGGAAGGGCAAGGGAGGTTTGCACTGGCAGGTGGGTGCGAAGAACCACCTGCTGTAGGTGCATGCATATCTTTGTGGTGCTTTTGATTGCCAGCATCAAATGCCAAGAGGAGGGGAAAGGGCAATGCAGGGACCAGGAGCCTTGTGCTCTCTGGCCCTGGCTCCTACACCACCAGTACAGAGAAGATCTGGCTCCTCAGCTGGGAGCTTGTCAGATGTGCTCTGAATATGTAAGCTGAAGTCCTCTGTGCTTTAATACAGATATCTGATATGAAGAAATCCTGAAGATGTGAAACAAATGATGAATCAGCCAACTTATCCTTAGTTTCACAATCAGGAATCACTTATTTCTCTGTCACAGCCTCCTACATAGTGTCTTGCAAAAGCCTTTACCCTGTAGATTAGAACAAATCTCAGTCTCAGGTTGTTATTGCTCCACAAGATTTTCCTGTTTGTCTTAGCACTGTAGAAAAACATGGAGTATTTACACAGTGCGGTATGCACCAGGCCTTCCAATAGTTCTTTTACAGGTGGCTAGGTGACACGCTGCATTGGACAAACCAACCTTTGAGCAGACATTGGTCAGAGTAGCGAGTGGGAATGACAGTATTCGGGAATCCTCAGGCCTGAGAAGCTATGGAAGCAGTTGTTTCCTCCACACAGGAGGGTCTGGGTTGACCACAGTACTTCACAGCCAGCTCTGTCCTCAGTGCATCCTCCTCAGGCGATCAGAGCTCTGTGGTGAATCATCTTGGCAATATTATAGCAATGCTGGTACTTGGCAGCAAGCATTTTCTCAAAGGTAGCATAAGCTGAATGGAATTAACGAAACTAAGACTGAAGTAAAGCAAATAAAACATCCTTCAGAGACTGCTTGGGATTACCCTGGTCTTTTTTTTTTTTTTTTTTTTTAGCTTAAGCTGTGTAGAATGCTGTTTAATCAAACTAAGCATTAATCACAAAAAATATGCAGTAGAGGCTTAAAGTTCAGTGGGGTTTTTGCCTGTTGGGCACAACTGCAGTAAGTAGTTTGTCCAGGAGCCAGTCAGTGCCCTTCCTTCCAAGCCAATTCGTGAACTGAATGAAAATTCATTAGGCTGTGAGGGAGCCAGTGTTACTTAATATAATATCTGTGCATATGATTTGACCCCTGATAATAATATATCAAGGCTAGTTTTCAAAGAGGTCTGGAATTCCCTGGAAGCTGGGCAGCAGAGCAGTTTGGCATTGTACTCGTGTTGGTACCAGTGTCTGTTTTTTCTCGTGTTTTTTGTGCTGAAATGAAGTGCCTGCATTATTCCAGTCAAAAGTCAGAGGAAGGCTAAGATCTGTGTCTGACATCACCCAGCTGGGAGCACTGTAAGGTTAGCAATGAGGCTTCTTTGCTTGCCAAAGAAGAAAATGCAGCGGAACAAGGGTGGACTCGTCGAAATAGTGGTGGATAAGACCATAATTATGTTACATACAATTATTCATTTTTATTATTATGAATCATCATAAAAGGTTGTAACGGGTGGCAAACAGCTACTGCCCAAATGCTCAATGCTACTTGTGTGTGAATGACTTTCTTTTGGAAACAAAACCAAAAAACCCTACTCAGCCAAAAAGCAGCTACATGTTGGAAGAGCTGAGTGCCTGCTGCTGCTGAATTCTCGAGCTACTGAAGCTTTCTGTGCTGATTATTAGAAAAGCTTCTGCACTGCTGATGTGAACTGCAGTGCAAGTGCAGGCTGGTGTGGGATCCTCTCTGTTCATTGCTTCACAGGGCTCATCTGGTCCCAGTGTTTTCCTTCGGTGAAAATGAGCTCTTCAAGCAAGTTGCAAACCCCAAAGGTTCATGGCTCAGAGCTGTACAGGAGAAGCTGCAAAAGATCATGGGCTTTGCTTTGCCACTATTTCACGCTAGAGGAATATTTCAGTACAGTTTTGGCTTAATACCTTTCAGGCAACCTATTCATACCGTTGGTAAGTTCCTTGTGCCTTTTCTAATGCTTTTGCAAATGTTTAAAAACACATAAATGTTTTGTTAATGTCTGTGTAAATTTATAAATCTAGCAGAAACATCTGGTTACTGTGCATCTAAAACAAGTATGTGAGATTTAAAATATATCTTTCCATGTATTTTTCAAAGGGGGAAGTCCTTTCTCCCTCTGCCCTTTCTGTTCCAGGCCAAATGTTATTCTTCATTCACAGCTGCTCCCAGGCTTACAGCCTCAGCAGCCCACGAGGGAACCAAAAGGATTGTCCAGCCCACAAGAGGGGGCAGCTCCGCAGCGTTTTTTTTTTTTTCCTCCCATGGAAAGATCCATTCATATTTAATTAAGAACATGCATGCCATGTTGGCAGGCAGTTTGGAAGAGATTTTTTTTCCCCAAAGCTTTCATCCTTGATTGTCTTCTCTCACTGGAGTGCAGGACTGTATATCTTTTATTTATTTTTTAATGGCATTGCCTAGTGCTATTGACAACCATACCTTTTTTTAAAAAAAAAAGTAGAAAGGACTTATTCTTGGCGTCATGTCAGGCAATGGTTGGCTGCCTACATATTATGGATAGATCATTTTTAGCTGTATTCTGAACTAATCAAGTCTATATCTACAGAAAACTAAATCAAGCATTTCTGTTGTTTCCATAAGGAACGTTTAAAAGTCCCTCCTTTTAATGGGGGGATGATTTGATTATAGTGTGGATCAAATCAAAATGTTTAAGACAAAACATTCTCTTTCTATTTTAATTTCATGCAGATTGTTTTTACCAATGCATCTAGTCAAATAATCTGGAAAATATTTAATTTTTAAAGCCCACATTGTGCATAAGCAGGCTAAAAATATCACTTAATTTAAAGCCAAAAGGTTCTCAAAGTACTGGAACAAAAATGATGCTTTTTCTGCAGTTTTTCATTGGGCTAATGACATTGAGACTGTTCTGAAGTTAAAAATGTCTTTTACTTTGATGCAAAAAATCTTCATTACTGTAATAGCTGCTGCCAGAGCAGAGGTGGCTGAAGTGCAGTAATGCTATAAATAAATCAGCAAGATCAGAGTCCTGCAACAGAACTTGTATGATCTCATGAAACCCCTGGCCTTTGGTGTCTCTGTTTCCTGATGTTTTAAAACTCTTACCATCTCCCTGCATTCTAGAGGGGCCATGCGATGGCTCCGTGCTTGCTGGGCAGTGTTAGCTCACCTCCTGAGAGCTGCCAGGCTGCACCGAGCTCCACCCAAGCTGGCTGGCCGTGTTGACAACGTGGCCAGGTGTCAGTGAGTTTCCTTCTCCTGGAGCTGACGCTGGTTTGGAGCTGCGGGTCCTAAAGCACAGAGATGTGGTTCTATGGGGGAACTTTATTTTTCCTGAAAATTATTACTGCTTTTCAGAAATAGAATCAACTCTAAAGCACTGAATTGAGCAGTTTGCTTAAGGCTGTGCAGGGAGATCAGCGTAGTTTTCTGCTCCCAAGACACACTGCTGTGGAAGGGCTCGGGGGTGGCTCGCTGTTTCCAGTCACACTCCAGGACATCCTGGGTCTGATGCGTAGTGATTTCCCCCCCCCAAGGCATTGCTGCAGCCAGGGCTGGCTTCTCACTCCTAGCCATCTTACATCTGAATTTCAGCACCCATCAGGCTCTGAGAGCTCTCGGCAGCCGAACTTGCAGGAGGAGTATGCAGAGCGAGCGCAGTTGAGGCTCTGGCTGCACTTTCCTTCCGTTTAGTCAACACCTTCCAATCTGAAGTGGCAGTGTGTGTTGAAAGGGATTTTCGGGTGCTTTTGTGAAAGCTTCTTGGGGGGGTTTTTAGCTCTGTTTATCTAGCAGAGAGTTAAAAGAAGATTTAAAGACAGTTACTTTATCTGTTAGCCTTGTCAGGTCTATTGTGCTCTGTGCCTCCATTTATTGCCATTGGGATAAGAGCAGCTGTGAAAAATTGTAGTGATTGAACAACATAACACTGAGATCATGGGATGCTTCTGTTAGCAAACTGCATTTTCTTACCTGTATTATTTTGTGGAGGTGACAGCCCTCTGGACTTCTCTGGAATTGCTTCACGTTCCTTCCAGATCTTACTCCAAGCGCGATAGCAGGTTTCGCACAGTGCCTCGTGTGGAGAATGCTTGGGCTGGAATGGTATTTGTGGGTAACGTATGGTTCAGAGACACCTTACAGGATCTGGGGTTTTTAGGTGCTGAGGTAACTAATGAAATTTCTGGCCCAGGTGCAGTGATACCCATTTTGTCTAAATTGGAGGATATTTGTATTTCTTCCAGTCCTGTATTTCCTTCAGTGTTTGTGTGGCTTAGGTCATCACTGAGGCATGTCCCTCCCCTTGGATGCTTCTAGTATTCGGATGAGAACTGAAGACAGTGAGAATATACAAAGATTTTTTTAAAGTGCTATTTGAACTTGCTCTGTGTAGTACTACAAGACAGCCCATAGCCCGCGGGAGTGTAAGGGGCAGTGTGAACTGCTCCAGGTTAGAGCTAACCCTCCTCACTTGCTCTCTTCATGCCAAACTGAAATGATGGGGATTTTTAATTCATTTTGTCTGCATTTGAGCAACAGAAAGGGGAAAACCAGACCCACGATTTGTGAAAGGCAGGATGAGGCCCAAGAGCAGGAGAACTGATCTGTGGTTCTGCTACTTGCCGTGAGCTGGGGCAGAGCCGTTACAGGAGGGAGAGCGGTTTCTCTTGGATACAGATGTCATTGAAGCTAATGCTGCTGCTGTGTTTGATTTACAGTGGGAAGCCCTATCCCTGTAAAAAGGAACTTGAATCCCACCAGTGAAGAGGTTGAACAGCTACATGCGCTGTATCTACAGGAACTATGTAAATTATTTGAAGAACACAAAGGAAAATATGGGATCCCTGAGCATAAAACTCTTATCTTTGAGTAGTAAATCACAATTTGGAATTACAAATCTCATGGAAAGAAATATTGTGTGCTGAAAGAGGTTTTTCTTGCAATCTGTATTTTGCAATCTGTAATTATCCTTGTGTAAGGAATAATTTTAAGAAGGGATTATTAAATAGTTTATTGATCTTTATCGTATGGAAAAAGGAAACATCCTTAGCATGTGAGCCTCAAAGCCAATCCAGTTTTGAGTTGTCATTTTGGGTTCATCTGTACAAAAAATGCCAGTGAGAGACTCAACACTGATGTTCTTACTACCATGGTACTTTACCCTAGCCTGAGCAGAGGACACTGCCCCAGCATGAAATTAAGAGCAGAAGCATATACCCCAGGGGTCTGTCGTTAGAAGCTGGGAGTCCTACCAACATGTATCAAACACGGCATCAGGTTGCCCTCTGAATATCAAAAACCCTGCTGCTCTTCCATGGAAATGAAGCTGTGTATGTTCAGTAGATGGCTATTATGAGCCATTTGTATGTGAATTCATGAATGCATGAGTTTTCTGCCTTGAATAGGACAATCAGCAAAAGTGGTTTGTGGAAGAAGAACAGTGTGTTGAGTTGTTCTGTGTGCTTGTGTATGCTGGGTGGTGGGAAGCACTGAATAACGTGACCTTATTGGACAAGCTGCACTTTGGATCATCGGCTTGGAAGGTGAAGCAGCTTTGTTCAGCAGTTCTAGTCTCACAGGAGACGGCAGACGCAAGACAGGAGAAGTATACTGGTGAAGCTAGAGCGGGAATCATGTGAATTTCACCTCTCATAAAAATTATATGCCAAGCACTTCCACAGAAGGAAGGGAAGCTCCGTTTGTTCAGTCTACTTCTGAAACTTCACCAGGAAAAGTGCACTTGATTTTTTGCTTTCTCTTCCCCCTGACAGATGTGGGGAAGTATGTGGAAAGCTGTGTCTGTGATACAGCCGTAATTGCCAAGGCAGTGGGAGCGCAGCTCTGGGGTGCAGCAGGTTGAGGGTGCTGTGTGTTCAAACCAGCTGCCCAGTTCTAAGAGGTTTATCTTCAATATGGATATCCATCTAAGAGAAGAAAAAAAAATCTTAGCCAGACTCCTTTTCAGTTGAAGTGCCTAGTTGCTGAGATGTTGATGTGTGAAGAGAGTTATAGTATTTTATTAATTTTTTGTAATGAAATTCCTCTATTTCTAAATGCTTTCCATCTGTGTGTGGACTTAGCAGACCAGGTTTTATTGAAAAGTGTTTGGTTTGCTCTAGGCACTTCTGGTGCCTGAGCATTGCATCAGTTGGGCAGCACAGTCTGTCTGCAGCTGGGGCGGCTCAGCACCCTCCTGCTGGCTCCTGAGGAGACACCAAACACACCTGAGTCTCCTCAGGAGAAATGCAGCTGGCATTTGGGGAAAAGTTAAAACTAGAAAGAAAAGATCTTAGCAAAAGGAAGGTCTTTAACGAAAAAGGTAGAAATATTTTGACTCCTGAGGAGTGGATTCCTACTAAACCAGAGCCCCAGAGCTGTGTAGATACTTGCTAGGCAGGGCAGGTTTATATTGGCCTGCCATGTTCTAGAAAACCTCCAGCACGTTGGCTTCCTTAGGAGGGCTGTGCCTGCTGGTGTCCCTCTGTCATTCAGAGGTGACCAGTGCTCTGCCAGTTAATCCTGCCACGACTATGGATGTCTTTCTGTGAGACAGGATGAGAGCTGGAATTTCTTATTCCGGAAGAAGCTTCCTCTTCCCTGGCAGACTGTGCCATCTCTACTGTACTTTAGCTTTCTTGGTGCCACGTGCTCTTGCCCTCATCTTCCCAACATTTTTGCTGCCTGATGATTACTGTGGTGTAGGCGTATAACTTCCTCGTGCTCTGTCCATCTCTCCCTGGGTTGAGATCTCTGAATGACTACATATGCATACAAAATGATGAATGGGGGCTTATCATTCTGCAGAAATGGGGTTTATGAGCAGGGCTTGAGAAGAGGAAGCACTGTGAGTGTGAATGTTTAAGATGAGCTTAAGATCAGGATTGCTTTGGTTCTTGGAAGGGCATGTGTCTACGGAAGTCAAACATGACAGCCTTGATACCTGGGAGGAAGCCTCTAGCACCCTGAAGGCTGCAGTAAGTGATGAGTAGTCATTGACCCATTTTTGCTTAGCCAGCTATGTGAAATTTCCTTTGCGTTTGTTTTTTTGGCTGCCTGATGAAATCATGCAGGAAGAATGTGGAGTCTGTGTTGGACTGTTCTCTCCTAGATGATCTGCCCTAATAAGACATTTCCTCTCATTTTCAGCCTGCTGTTTTCCCAATACCTTAATGATATGGAAGCTCAGGATGTAAATTTGAAAGCATTAGCATTGGGTTGAGGGTGGGAAATGTTTGGATAGAATATAAGGACACAGATTTTGGGGCATTATCTGGTCCAGAGGGTACCCTACAAGCAGACTGACTTCTGAATTTCATGGGAAAATTATTTGTGGGGTCTGAATACCATTAATAATGGGCATCATAAGAACAAGTAGGGGTTGTGTTGCTGTGACTGCTAGTATTTTCATTGCCTTATGACACAGGAAGATGGAGGGGAAAAAAAAAGTCTTCAAGCAACTTAAATATGTATTGTTGCTCAATAAATGCTGCATATTGCCTATGATGGTCCTTACAAACTACCTTTTATTACATTTTCTGTGCTTAGAGTATCTAGGACTATTTTAAAATACAGTATCAGTCTGCCATAGGCATGCTGTCTTCTAGAACATTTACCTGTGTTAGTATTTGGTTTTGTAAAACAGCCCTGCATGAAGGCCAGGTCGCTTCAGAGCCCTGGGAGGTGTAGACCTGCTGTGACTGCTGCAGACACCGGTCCTGCCCCCGCTGCAGCTGTAAGGAGGCTTCCTGCGCTCGTTAGAGCGTCAGCACTGCCTCCAGTTGCAGCTCAAAGCACGAGCAGGCAGCTCATAGGGATGGCAACAACCTCCCACCCCAGATGCGATTAGAAGAATTAGGCGGTGCTCAGATTTTTGGTGGGATGTCCACACTTCCTGGGACCTGCACTGTGGTGTGTTTCTCTTTGTGCCTTTCAATGTGGTGGGTAATCCCAGGGAAGGCAGTCATCTACTAAACAGCTGGATGCTCCGTGCTCAGACCATGCAAACACTGCCTCTCCAATGTTCTCAAGCTGACAGTGCCTGCCAGTAGCGTTGTGAGTGAACATCTCTTCCAAATTCCATTTTCAGGACTTTTTTATGCATCTGTCCTTAAGAATTTATACTTTGTAAACTACAAAGCATATTTTACACTTTGTGACTCTGTATGGCATCGGGGAAAAATATGACTGTCGGTTGTTTCAATGATGGATGTGGCCAGGTGGTGTGAGATAATAAAGGTTTATACCAAAGAGTGCTTGTGTTGACTGGAATTCAAGTGTTTACCGCTGCTGTTGGATAAGGGGTTTGTACTTCATTCCTAGGAGCCTAACTGAACTCAGGAGGTCATACTAGGCTAGCTGTAAGGCAGTGGCCATCAGCATGCTCAAATAAGGGGGCAGTGAAGATTGCTCGCTGCAGTCTTCTGAGCAACCAGCTGAAGCCAGGCTCCTGCTGGCGGTCCAGAGGGGTATGAGGAAGAAGGGATCCACAGCAGGGAAAGGCTGAGTGGCAGCTGTCTACAGCCAGGAACACAGGGCCAAGGAGACGCAAGAGGGGAGCCAGAAGACAGGAGGGTGGGTGTCCCCTGGGGGACATTGGAGCTTGAGTAGAATTCAACTCAAGTTTAAGCAGAAGTATGAATTGCTTGCAGTAAAAAAAATACTGCATTCCTCTACTGGGAAGAGGAAAACCAGCCACAATGAAACAGGGATGCATTTTAGCTGTATATAAAGTGTGGTAATGCTTATGCTAACAGCTGCACTGACAACTATGATTCCTAAGCCTGGGAAAGGCTGATGGTTACTGTTGTAATACTTTGTGGAAGGATCCCACCTTGCATCTCTGTATGCTGTAAAGGCAATAAAATAGTAAAAAGCACCGGCCTTGGGTTGCTTTGAAGTAGTCTCATTATGACTGTGTGTGTGTGTGTAAATAGGAAGCATGTTATGGTTTATCATAAACATTGCTTCAGCTGTGTTGAAATTCATAAAAAGCAGTAGTGCCACCTGTAAGGCAAGAAATAGAGAAAAATGAGGAATGGAAAGCTGCTGGGTTTTCATGCTTCTGGAAGTGCTTCAGAAACAGAAATCCTGATTGCAGCTGCTTGTATCAGGTAAGTAATTCACCTCCCTGTCAAAGCAGTTGGCTCTGAAGGGAAGCTGAACACGTGCAGACAGCCTTTCAGCTGATGTTTCTTATGGTTGTACCACCTCTGTGTCAGCTGAACTGCAGGAGCACTGCCTGTACTGCAGGGCCAGTGGCCTCTTGTCTGCTTACAGTGCTACAGCTGCAGAAAAGGAAGATAGAAGGGGGGAAATTTGCTTATGACATTAACATGCTGGAGAAGAATATCAGCCTAAAAATGTAAGTAAAAGAAGAAGGTGAGGAGCTGTATCCTTTTTGGTTGCCTTCCATACCATAACAGTAAATTTCACCAATAAAGAAAGCTTGTGCAGAGACCTTTTGCAGTGCAAAAACAAGGAGGTGTTCCAGTAAAGCATGCTGGGATCAAGAAACACTCACTACCCTTGCGGGATCAGTTTGTCTGACAGCTGGCGTGGGTTCTCTTCCAGCTTTGTGAGCAGCTGTGGGTTTCTAAACAGCCTTTACGGCCCTCGCAGGGACCAGCTGAGGCGGGAGAGGCAGGGGAGAGACGCAGCAGCCGCCGCCTCCACCGGCTGCACGCCTTCCCCCCTCCCGACGGCCTTCCCCGGGGGTGCCTTCGCCCTGCGGGTGCGCGGGGAGCGGCGCTCGGGCCGGGCGCGGCC
>VXAV01004675.1:64033-82220 GCA_013399715.1 Alectura lathami
GGCCGGGGCCGCGCAGCGCTGACGCCCGGCCGGGAGCTGGCCCGGCAGGGAGCTTCCCAGCCGCCTCTTTTTGTCGGTGGGCATTCTTCGCTGCGAGCGCAAGGCGGATTTTCAGAAGCGCATACAGCAGAAAGCTCCAGTCAGATACAAAGCGTGGCTCCTCAGAACCTGCGAACGCCCGGACCTGAAGCCAGGCTCTCCTTACGAGCCCAGCTCTGTGTAGGTACCAGCATCAGTGGACAGATTTTCAGAAATGGTGCTGGATTTTGTTTTTAATCTGGTCATTAGAGTCATGAGTAAGTGCTGAGAATAGCCAACGGTGCTGCTCCTGTGTTGAAGAAGTTGCTGCTGCCTTATTGCATTCGTTCCCTGCTACTGTTTCATCTCCTTCCATCTGATTTCTTCCTGGTTCAGTCTTTTGTCTGAAAGTTTCCTCTATTTCTGTGACTTAGTACCTTGACATTTTTCTCTCTGAGATCTTAGGGCTGGGAGGAGGGGGGAATGCAAAGAAAAGAGAGAACAAAACTCTTACTGCACCAGGTGCTTTTTGAAATGTATCATCACCTTGATCTCCAGCAATAAGAATAAAAGGACCCTGTGAGAAACTGTTTAGTATTCTTGAGCACAGACTGGAAACTTGGTTACGTTACAGCACAATTCGTTGTTCACCACATTCACCCTTTTGAGTCTTTCTCCCAAGCCCCTCTTTGCTGTCCCGTGCTTGCGCCAGCGGGGTGCTTTTGCCTCCCTCTTCTGCAACTCCCTGTTCCAGTGCCCTGTGAAGCGAGGGACCTGGCTAACGACTGACCAGATTTCTAATGTTTAAAAAAAAAAAAAAAAAAAAAAAGAATATTATAAAAAAAAAAAAAAAAAAAAAAAAAAAGTATATATTAAAAAAAGTATTAATGTGATTTATATTTAATTATCCTTTATTATACTTTTTTGATATTAGCAATAGTGATTGAGTTTTACTGCCTTTATATCTAAGTCAAATAAAATAAGAACGGCTGAGGGAGCTGGGTTTGTTCAGCTTGGAGAAGAGAAGGCTCCAGGGAGTCCTCACTGTGGCCTTCCATTACTTGAAGGGGCTTGTAAACAGGAAGGAGAGCAACTTTTTACATGGTCTGACAGTGACAGGACAAGGGGAAATGGCTTTAAATTAAAAGAGGGGAGATTTGGGCTAGATATTAGGAGGAAATTCTTTACTCAGAGGGTGGTGAGGCACTGGCACAAGATGCTCAGAGAAGATGTGAGTGCCCCATCACTGAAGGCATTTAAGGCAATGTTGAATGGGGCTTTGGGCAGCATAATCTAGTGGGTGGCAACCCTGCCCATGGCAGCAAGTCTGGAACCAGATGATCTTTAAGGTCCTTTTCAACGCAGGCCATTCTATGGCTGTATGAATAAATGCTTTTAGTAAGTTAATTATCCCATGCCTTGATTCACAGCCAGCGGTAGAAAGCCTTATCGGGTATCATTAAATGCTGTCGTTACTAACTCCACCAAACAGTTTTATCAGCTATGAACCAGAGATAAAAAAGGCTGTCATTGGACCATTAAAATCTGATGAGGTGGAAAATATTTGCTTAACTATCATATAATGCATGGGTTGGGGAAACGGGTGTTATTACTGCAGCTCAGTTAACAGTGGCGTGGCATGAAATGCGGTTGTTCTCGTGACCACTTAGAATCAGGATCACTGGTGTTACCTCTCTGAACAGGAAAAGCGTTATTGGAAGTCCTGAGGCATGACATGTCACTAATTTGTGAAATTATGCATCTGAATGCATTGTATTTGCACTCTTTTGAGGAAAAAGCAGGTGCTATGTAAACAAACTTTGATGCCAAAGGGCATTTTACCAGAGCAATGATTGTAAATTAATCCAATTAGATTTGAGCTGTGAGAAGCTGAAGCTGCCAATCAGCCCTTCACCCTGCCACCATCTCCTTATGGAGGAGCTTGCTTGCTGTTCAAATTAGGCTGCCTCCTGCTGTTCTTTTTGATATAAGAACATGTCTGAGGTGGGTTAATTTGACATGCAGATGGTGACGAGTGACTGCGTTCTGGCTCATACCAGAAGGAAGGACATCTTCCATGTGACTGTTCTCTGAAACCTTCCTCAGAAGCTTTTCTTCCAAACATTCCAAAGCAGGGCATGGGATCAAAGCACTTTTTGTCTTGAAGGAGGGGTCCAACACCTCCTTCAAACCTGTTTGTCACATCTAATTCTTCCTACATCCTGACAGAAATCGGAGAGGCTTCTATCCCCAGTGCTGCTCAGCACTGGTTTCCCACCTCCAGGACAAGCGGTTCTGCTGCTCTGGGAGATGGTGTGGATGGCCAGCCTGTTACATCAGCTGCTCTTGGAGCGGTGGTTGACAGCGCTAATCTGCATTACGTGGGATTAAGCAGGCACAGTAATTAACTTGCATAAGCGCTTTAGCAACTTTTGGCACTTGGACTGCAGCATGTCTTGTGCATGGTGGTGCAGAGCGCCTACAGCGCAGGGACAGCATGGTGAGAAGCTGTGCAGAAGAAAACAGAGTTCAAATTTCAGGTGCAAGCAACAGGGAAAGGGAAAGAGAGAGAAAAGTGCTACAGAGCCAAGCCCAAATAGCCACAGTCATTTTTTCAGGAGTCAATGTGCTGTGAGTATTTCACAGATGCGTTAAGGCATTGTGCTCACTGAATCCACGCAGCCAAGGAAGAGATGTCTCCATTTCCAGCCCTACATTGTGTGTTATTTTCTGCTGAAACGTGAAGTTGTGCCTAAGAGTTGTCCTTCATTTCTACAGTGTTACTCATCACAAACCAATACTTTGTGTTAGGCTTGTGAGATTCAGTTCAAGTGAACTGAATTAAATTCCTAATCCAAACTGAAATGCCAGCGTAGGCATGATAGAACTCCCCCCTAGCCACCACCCCTGGGTTCTGGATTCTGCTCAGTGGCCAAGCACCAGCGCCCTTGCAGCGTCTGTCCTGAGAAGTGCTCCAGAGTAAGCCCAAGGCAGCTCTCCTGTGCTGCTGATTCAGATCTGCTTTGAATCCAGCGGACTGCAGGAAGGCCGACACGCAGTTGACCGCAGCATTTTCTCTTTCTTTGAAAACATACAATGCCAGGGAAAAGGTCTTGAAGTCAGCAGGAAAACTTGAAAAGATTTAATTCCCCAGTATGCACCCCGCACCCTGGGTCTTACGCATGAAGCTTGTTCCAGTTCTACACGAGGCAGACGTTAGGAGTCACGGGCAGGTCATCTGAAGCACGTAGGGCTTCAGGAAAAAGTGCTGCTCAGTCTGCCTTGCAGACAACGTGGGTTTTCTGTTTGTTTGGCTTTCAGACTTGGGGCCCTCTTGCAAGCCTTGCAAGAATGTGTTCTCAAGACCTCTTTTCCTTTCAGGAAGCGTTGTTTTAGGAGGCTGCCCTTTTCAGAGCAAAGCACTTGAGTTTTCTCATCACCCAGACAGTCCCGTACAACTCCAGATGTTTTAGGAACGGTTGGGAAGATGTGTTCTGCTGCAGTAAACAGAAACCTGAGGTGTGATGGCCTTCAGCCCTGTGCCACAGTCCATATGGAGTTCAGAACTTCTGCCCAAATTCAGTCTTAAAAACTGATAGTGACCTTGCAAAAAGTTAGAGTGTGGAATATCAGCTCAAGAGAATTCCTTTGGTAGCTACTGATGGTGTAACAATGTCCCTCGTGTTTCAAAACGCGTTCCCCCATTCCTCGTGTGGCACCTGGAGAGCCCTCTCCTAACACCCAGCCTGTACAGCCTGGTGTCAAAGCAGAGGACAATCAGGTATGGCAGCGGCCCGATCCTCAGGAGCACTGAGCTTCCTCCTCCCTCACAGTCCAGCGCTGGAAACCTGACCTTCACTGCCAGCTGACTGGCCCTGCCAGGAGAGACTTCAGAAGCTCATCTCCCTTTCAAGAAAACATCTAATGGGTGTGAAAAGCTCTGATCCTTATCTCAGCCTGGACATGCTGCCAGAATGACATGGAGGAGGTAAAACCGGCAAGGGATAGTCACCCCCTTCAGCCTTCTTGTTAAGTATTGCTGTTTACCTACCTGCGCTGAAGAGACAGCTCCCAGAGTCCTCCTTTGGACGATAATTTTTGTTTTGAAAGCTGGTTTAAGTCCTAATTGATATTTTACATAAGAGACAGGAAAATGAAACACGTTGCTTATAGTTAAACCATTAGTAAACAGTAAACTGTGAGAAAATGATCCACACGTGACAGAACAAAACCAAAAGTATGAATGTAACAACACAACACGGCTTTGAAGTTTGACTAATTGTTTCACTAGCTGGAATCCTAAGAACCACGTCTTGTTTCTACAAGAATCTCTTCCACCGATTTTGTATGTTGATAGGCTCACACTCTAAACCTTTGGGGAAAAGGGTAGATGCATGGAAATTCCCACTTTTAAAAAGGTTTGGTGCATTATTTGTCTACGGCTCTTCATATGGCAGCTGGATATTTGTGTTGACATGCTTAATATTTATGTGGCATCGCTGTCAGCTTTGCTAACATTGTATGTGATGTGTCCTTTTCAGTATTCAAAGGATATTCTTCCAGTATTGCTTGACCTTATTGCTATGTTTTCTGTGTAGGATTTCATATTGCAAGATGGTAAGAGCTGGAGAAAATAGAGACGAGCGTGATGTTGGCTCTTTCCATTTAAAATTGCTACAAAAAGCCGTTGCACTTTATGCACAGTTGCATCAAAAATTCTGATTCTGCTACCGATGAAGGAGGAATCACAGGGCTCTCATGACACCTTCTGATAATTTCAGCTCCCTGCTGACATTAAGATGCTCCTCCAGGTGAGACAGCTGGGTGCGATGCTTTCAGCTTCCTCCTCAGCTCCTGTTCAGTGCCTGGGCAGCTCCTGACCCTCCGCAATGGTGAGGGACAGCCACCCCATCCCGACACATCTGCAGGCACATCTGGATGGCACTGGCCATGGTGGTGCCAGGCCTCATCTCCCACAGTCATCAAGAACGGGGCTGAGCTGTGTTATGGGGACTGATTGACCCAGACTTCATCTGAGAGAAAGCAGACCCTGAAAGCTCTGTTGGGGAGTGCAGAGGGACAGCTGTGTTTTTCATCGTATGCATTAAAAAAATCCATGGAGGGCAATGGCCAACCATCCCGTCACCGTCACAGGGCTCCACATACCGCCTGCTGCCAGACGCAAGGCTTTTGCTCTGCAGCACTGGCTGCAGGGGATTTGATTCCCTTTCTATTTCAGGCTGTAGCCTTGGCTGCATGTGAAGACTGCATGCTTCACTGCTACCCGGGGCTGCAGCGGCGTTGTCCAAACATGTTAAGAAGCCCCAGCCAGCCCTGCGTGTCGCTGAAGCCTTCCTCTGATCGGGAAGGGCACAGAGGGACATTTCTAAGGCACCAGGAGTGACTTCTGATATAACACCAATGCTGCTATGGTTCTCTTGTCATCATCACTTTGGATAACTTTCAGTTAAATTTTCAAGAGAAAAAGCTTTCAGGGGTGTGTTCGGTGGGAAGACATCTTAGTTTAGCAGATATTGAAAGAGCTGATGTTAAACCATCAGCCTGAGCACAGGTAAAACACGATTTCTCTACAGCACAGTTATCTAGATCTCCCTTCCTAAGGATTTATAAACATTCAGAATGAAAAGGCTGAGAACATAAAGTCCAGTTCCTGCTAATGTGTGAAAAGGGCCATGCAGCCACCACTAGATTTTGGTTAGGGGCTTGCAGCAAAGGAGATGCCGTGGATGGGAGATGTAAAATATTAACATCTGTATAAATAAACATGTATGTGTACAAGTGTGTGCAAAATGACAGATCTTTTTGTCGCTAACTTCCATTCCTAATCACTCTTAGAAGTTTTGAATGATGGCTTTTCACAAGTTTTCTTAGTTCTCTCACAAGACACCTAACGTCTAAATGTTGTATAAAGCAACCTCAGGGTTGCCATTGCTCTACCACGTCCCAGATCAAATTCAGTAATCCTGAAGGAAGGGGTTTTATCTTTTAAAGGTGAATTAGTTCCACCAGGATTATCATTGTCGGCCTGAGGTTTGTTCCACCTTGTTATATGAAGGGCATCCTTCGATTCTTTAAAGTATTTTCCTTAGTGCAGCAATATTGATAAAATTAAGAGAAATCTTTCAAGATGTAATTGCACACAATTCACCTGGATTTCTTTTCTGGCTGGGTTCTTCTAAAGTTTCCTGATTCAGCATCAATTTCAAACAAATCTTGGCAACTAGAGAAAAGAACTAGAGGAGTGTACACTGGAGCGTTCCATCCCAGACTTCGAAGAGTGCCGATCTGGAAGCTAACTCCACGGCTGAAACCCACCCAGAGTTGAATGCGGTGACCCAGCTCCGTGACTTCAGCTGCTCTCAGATCATTCGCCTCCAACAAAAGTAAGTGAATGAGGACTGAACAAATTAATTCAACAACGCTACGTCACGGCCCTAATTAGGTGCAATCTGATGTAATGGCAGGCTGTGACTACAAGTTCTGCTGATCACCTGTTGCTCATGCCTCTTCCCTGAGTGGGAAGCTGCATTTTGTTGATGTCTTGCACTGAACCACTTCAGAAGTCTGGCCGAGGAGGCGGGCGGGTGAATTGCTGCGGGGTACCCGTGCTGAGGGTACTGCGGCGGTGAGGGATGCGGGCACACCCGGAGGAGGTGCTGCATAGAGCCTGAGGCGTGAGCCTGTGATGCTGCTGGGAAGGCAAGGAGCGGCCCCATGGGTGTAAGTGGGACCTGGGTGTTACAGCTGGAGCAGCGCTCGCCCAGCTCCGGAGGTGCTTGGGTGTAGGGGGAGGGCCTCACCCTGCTGCATTCATAGAAATATGAATTCGGTGTCTGGGGGATTCCCCATGCTGGTTGGCCCCAGCAGTGGGAAGGAGGGCCTGCCTTCCCCAGCTGGCAGTACCTGCAGCGGGCATGCCGGCTGGGGCCTGTGTTCCAGCGCTTGCTGATTGTCCCAGCAGGAGTGGCCTCAGCTGTGGCTGGCAGTTGTAGCTGCTGGGATTTAGTTGTTAGCAAATGCAGTATTTCTGTCTTTTGGTGGGTAAATGTTTTTATTGAATGGATAATAATGCTTGATAGGTCACCTGCGGATGGTTAAAAGAAAATACAGCTTCATAGGAAAATAACCCACAGCTGTACAAGAGCATCTTTGTTTTGTTTTCCTCACTGCAAAGATCTTCATGTTTCCAGGGACTTGAACGCAGTGAGCTTTTAACCCATGGCTTCGTTCTATCCATGGACCTGGTGCAAGCTGCTGTGCACTGTGCCTCCCCTGACTACGTGCTGCCCAGAGCAGTGGGCACTGACAGCAGGGGAACATGGGCACGCGGGGAAGTGGAGAGGGCCCCGTGACAGTGTTTGTCGTGCGCTTGTTTAGTTTTCTTAGGGGATGAGCTGGACAGAAGGCACATCAACGCCAGCAGAAGGCAAGGTATTGCTGGGCAGAGGGCACAGGGCATGGTGCTGAGTCACCTGTCCCCCAAGCAGGGATGCCAGGAGTTACCAGGCAGGGCTGCGTTTGCAGTGAGCATTGCTGAGTGCAGGGCGCGTCCCTCGCAGAGGTGTTAGCTTGCATACCTGCAGCCAGGCTGTGAACATTCATTAAGCAGCAGCCAGCACCTGATGAAGCCAGCAGGAGTTTGGCTCAAGTGAGAGGAGTGTAATTTTGCTTTTTAGCTAACCTGTGTTGCATCTAATTGAACCTGCTGCAGGGGAGAAAGGCTGATCTTAAGCCGATAATTCCGTGTTTAGATGTGACTTAAAATAACTGGCTTAGGGGAGTAGCAGTGCCTCCACTGATCCCAATGACAAGCATTCCCCTGCCAGTGCTGGCTGCAGGTCCCAGAGAGCGGGGGAATTACCGCTCTGAATGACATCAAAGCCCAGTTATCCCATCTTTTCAGCCACCCATTGAAGGACTGAATGAAAAGCAGCAGCGAGAGCTGGTGTGAGCCAACAAGAGCTAAGGAGCTGGAACTGGTTTGTAACTCTTCTCCCTCCTAATTCCAGCCACCCAGGCAAGGCAGGATGCAGGCAGCAGAGCCGAGAGGCGGAGGGCAGCCATGGAGATGTGGTCATTAAACCTGTTATGAAGAGGGTCTGTTACTGCAGTTAGTGCCAAGAGGTGGGATGCGGACACGCGAGCTTCCGAAGAACGCATCCAGCTTTCTGTGGATAAACACTTGTCTGTCACTTTAGGACATCCATAGTTCTTACTGTAAAATGGAAATTTTAGCTCCTGATGGAAGAATAAAAGCATGTAGGGGAGGTATCACTGAAGGCAAGGGATGAACCCTCAGCAGTTCAGATGCCGTGAACACAGGTCCGTGCACTCGAGAGCTATTAGTCTGCATCCTTGTTACTCACCATCCTGTGTCTAACCATAACCATGTTTTGAGTTACGTGGCAGCTGAAGTATGCCTCTTGTTTTTCAAGTATGAAAAGGCCTTTTCCTTGTGGCTGGAGTCTTCTGTGCTGATTTGCTGGCCTCTAAGCTTTGATCCTCTTCTAGTGCAACTGAGGTACGATCAAGGGCTGTGCTGCCCGTACCACAAGAAGCGATGAGGGTAAGCAAAAAAAGGGCAAAGGTGAGGGAGAGAAGAGCAGGGGTCGCAGCAGCTGAGCTATGTGCATCTGAATTATGTGCTTGAACAGGCTGGCAAGGATAATGTTGTTCATGAGGACTTCAGTTCTTGCAGGGAAGGAAAAGTATGGCAGGAGATGAAGCAGGAATTTCGGGGGACCCAAAAAGTGTAGTCAAACAGGAGGGTAACCTGTTTGTCTGCTCCTCCTTCCTTGGCACCAGTTTTCTTTTGTTCTTTTACCAGAGCTATTGCTGAAATGTAACACCTCCTCCCTGAAATGCCAGTGGCAGTTCTGCTGTCTGGGCTTTCAGCAGGGCACGGCTGTGCTGCTCCACAGCTGGCATTTCAAACGTGACTTATTTGGCATTTACGTCAGTCCATTCCCATGATATCATAGCATATATATATTTCCTAAATCAATGACTGGGTTCTGCAGGCAATCAGTACTTTTTGAAAACCACTTTGTAAGCCTACAATTAAAAAATAAATATTTACTTGCACCACAAAGAATTTGAAAAAATTTAGTAGTATATGTAAGATTGCATCCTTTCCAGTCTGGATTCTGAGCCTCTCAAAACTTCAGACTTTGCTTATGTAAGCTGTTGTTTTTTTTTTTTTTTTTCCTCCAATGAAGACTAACTGCTTTGTCAGTGTGTGTTTTAGCTTTAGGTGGGAGACTCTTTGGTGCCTTAGAATGAGGAGTGTGGCCACTGAGTATTACTTGAGGGGAAAGATAATTACTACATATAACGTACAACTACTGAGTAAGGATGATGGGGTGTAATCTGTTCCACGCTGTATGATTCTTTGTATATTTGCAGAATAGCACTAACCAACTTCTAAACTCAGCCTACAAGCTGGATTTTCTCTTGCTTAAAAAATAACTGCTCTTTTCATGGTGTAATTGCTGTGCTGTTGATTGTTACCTGCAGCGCCGTGTGCTGACAAAGAGCTGGAGTAATCAAAAAGTCTCAAGGGGTTTGTGTATTGCTGTTGCACACTGTTAAAGATAGATAGGTTAATCACATTTGTTTTTGTTTTGTTCTTAGAAATACTTTATATTGCTATAAAATCTGGTATCCTTTACACAGGAAAAATAAGAAGGCACGTGTTTAAGGCTTTTTAATTTAAGGTTCTTAATAACTGTTGGTTCTCAGTGGTCTGTATCATGCTTTCATCGACTCAGCAGGAGCAAAGCAAAGGGCAGCTGATCATATCCCAAAGCCATCCAGATTTCACACATAGATTAGACATTGCACAGCAGACTTCTGGTAACTATGGTCATTGTTTGCTATTGCATTTACAGCACTGCTGATTACAGAGTCACAGAGTAGCACTGTTGTCTACTGCAGACTTAAAACCTTGAAAAAATAGTGCTTTGATTTATTCTAAGAAGATTGTTTGCTGAAACAGCCCTATAGTCTGCAGACATTTCAAAACTGCGTACTACAAATCTAGTTGCTTTTATTACTTTAAGAGATGACATAGGGCTTTAAGTGTATAATGACTTTATTTATCAGGTCCAAGATCTTACACCTGTGCATATTTTCAAGAAATTACTAGAACTTGTCTCGAGGCCTCCAGAACACACAGTCCAGTTCATGTTTACCCACGAAGCAGCCACTGCCAGTCCCTACCCGGTGAACAGCGATACCTTGCTGCAAGCACAAATAACGCTGTTGACTGCGCTAGCGACCCGTTCTGGAAGAGAAGGGCGCTGACTCAGTGGATGCAATTGAGCTTTGTAATCTCTTTCAGAGTGTCTTCCAGGAGCAGAACAGGTTGTGTGAGAACATGACCTGGGTGAGCTGTGCTAATTAGGACAATTTGAAATTCCAAGCTTTTGTCTCAACTAGAGAAACAGACGAGACAAAGTGCCTTTGAGAACAGCCAAACTAACAGTGAACCAAGTGCAGACATACTGTAAAACACAGTTAGGAACGGGGTGATGACTAGCTAAAGCATGCTCAGTTTCTCAGAAATGCTCATGTCTTGGAAACAGCAGAAGGGCCAAGAGGTACATGATGCAGTGTTTTGAAGAACACTGGTATGATCCATTAGCTGGTAAAGCAAACATTTCCTAGGGACGCGGATCACGGTGTGCGGATATCCTCATTTATCTGCTGTTAAGAAAGCGTGGTTGTAGTCTTCCTCACACAGGAACTGTCTGCCTTAATCTTAATCCTCCTAATCCCTAGACCTTTCCTGTGTCAGGTGAGGATGAATTCTCCATGTGCTCTCACATATTACTGACCTATTTTCCCGAAACACAGACCACCCTATATCTGTTGTATCACTTTAATCATCAGAGAGATCACGCAGTCTGCTGTTATTTATGCCTTCTTAGATTTACTTCAGAGTAGTGCCAAGATGTAGGAGGATTATGAAATCAGCCTTTCATTATTGCACCTTCCAGTATAAATTCTTGAATAAGACCCTTCTCTGAAATCCTCCTGTTATTCTCTGAATATTTTATTTTTATTTTTTATTTTCTGCTTCTATATATATTCTGATTTTACTTATTACTCTGAGCCCTCAGTTCTACATTTGTAGTGTTCTAATATGCTTTTACAATATAGAATTGAATGTTCATGTCTATGTAAGTGTATCAGTACTCGATTTAGAATTTATTTTGCCTTTTTTTTTTTTTTTTAACAGTGATCCCCTTCTCTAATCTTGCAGTAAAATAACCTTAAAATTAATTGAATTTTGTAATTACTTTATGTTAGGCACAGACAATCTATCTGCTAGTGAAGTTCTATTCCATTTCTGCTGTCTCTGATACCAGATTGTCAATCACTAAGTAATCACTATGAAGCAAAGGAGTACACACACCAGCAAAACCTAGATCTCCTGTTATCACTACTGACGAGTAACTCGAGGAGCGAAGGTTCCCTTCAGCAGTAGGTTGAATCGTTTGAGGCAGTTAGCACAGAGCCCTGTAGAGTAGGGTTACTCTCAAACGTAGAGTTGAGCAGACCTGACATTCTGCTCAGCACTGCCCAGAAGAACCTATGGACATGTAAGTCCCTGAACAATCGCTGTTTTTACACATGTGCAACTCATATAAATTATGACATTTTAAGGGAAGAGTGATATTTTTCTTCTCCCGTCACTACCAGCATGTCTCATGTTGCCTACTCTCCTACTGTGTAGCTCCAGCCCCTGAAGTAATCTTCAGACGTTTGGTGAGCAAACTGACCTTCGTTTGTCCCACACAAACAACACACTATTGCCTTGCAAGCACCAGGCAGCCGAAGGGCCAGCACTGCTCAGCACGGCCTGCGGCACCGCACACCTCTGCTGCAGCCCTAACTTTGTGACGGATTTGCGTTCGAGCTTAGTCTCATCGGAGTGACAGCTTGTCTCTGGAAGGGGGAAGGTAGCTGCTTCCTCCTGTACACCGTGCGCTGAAAGCTGTTCTTTTGAAGTTTCACAGTTTTATTGAAGCGCTGCTGCCCTTCACTACAAAGGAAATCCAAGTGTGTTCAATGAACTTATTTTTTGCAGACTAAATTTCATGGGCATTAAATTGATTGATTTGTTATGCCAAAATGAGATCAGATGCATATGTTAGGATTCAAACAACTCCAGATTCTAAATCAATTTCTTACACCAACGCATAACGCGGTTTGAATAATCAGACCCTGAACGTACTGATCAACAGCACTTTGGTGTCTGTGAGTCACCAAACACTTGACTTTTACACACTAGACCTGGCACTTATTGCAGCAGCTTTCTTCTTTGAAAGAAACTTTTGTGTCTTACACATCACAAGAGAAACAGAGCAACTGCCTGTTTTCACAGAAGTCTTCATTTTTCCAGGAATAATTTCTCTATAGTGAGATGATTCCGATGACCCTACAGTGCATGAACCTGTTACTTGAATGATTTCACAGCTTGCTTTACAGTTTAGGCAGAACTCTATATCCTTTCAGCCCTACCTTTATAATTTTGTGTTCATTTCCAGGATAACCAAGTTCACTCCAGGGTAACTTACTACTGTTACACTTTGTTGCAACCTTGTATCTGAAATTTGCTGAGCTCCATCCAAAGCATCTTTGCCATTTGTCTTCACCTAACATCCCAGAGAAAGAAAAAGTATCCATTCACCCTTGTTTTGCTTTTCAGGTTTGTATTTTCTCCTTGGTTAGGATTCTCAGATTTACATGTTTGAAGTAATGTTATACAAATACAGGGGGGTAGTAGTGACTTATTTCATGACATGGTTACACCTCAATTAATTTTCTCTAACCCCAAATATTTGACTTGCACAAGAGCCTGGATTTAAGCTTCTCTTTTGGAAACTCTTGGCCATGTTTGTTTCCTGGTTGAAATCTTACACTGTAAATGTTTTTGTTTTATGAAAACATTGTACAGCATTGGGGCAGGCTGGCGGTCACTGCTGCGTGGGGGCACGCAGGTGTGGCAGCAGTCGGTGCAGCCTTCTTTGTGCTGCCAGCAGCGCTGCAGCCTTAAACGTGTGGCGCTGCCCGGGAGAGCCAAGGCTGGCACCAGGCTGCAGCATGCCCAAAGCACCCATGGATGGAGGGAAGCTGGGGCACGCAGCGAGTGCCAGCTGCCTGTGTGCGAACGCTGCGGGGCAGGCATGGCTGAGCTTAGGCATGGGCTGTGGGCTCGGACCTGGGCATGAATGGTCTATTCAGTGATTAAATTGTGTTGTAAGGTACGATTTAATCCTGGTCCTTCAGGACATCACTGTCTTTGGACCCCATACAGATCACCTTTTTTTTTTTTTTTTTTTTTTTTTTCCTGCAGGCTGAAATCACTGTTCATTGTTAGATGCTTCTGATTCCCCTTGGCTGACTTTGGTGCTGTCAGCTCAACTGTAAAGTTTCATTGGCCTAGAAAATGACAGGAGGCTTTTGAGCAAGAAAGTTCACAAGTAGGAATAAAATCTATTTTTAATCCTGCCTCTGATTTTCCGTGGGCAACACCATTTCTCATAGCATGGCAGCTCTGGAGCGCGTGGTGTTATGGAGCGTGCCTTGCGGGCTGTTTTACAGATTTACATGCTTTCCTCCAGCTGGAAATTTAGGTTTGGGGGAGGTTATCATACTGTTAATACTTAAATGGCACTCTGATTTATTGCAGTAGGTCGACGATATGTGTGTTGTATTAGAAAATATAAGAGAGGCATTTAAAGAAATACAAAGCTGAACTGTGTCAAGCAATGATAAATTTTACACTGTACCCTTGGTCACCTTATTATTAATGTCATCAATCTCTCTCTGTGGAAGTGGCAGTACTTATTAGCTCTGTCCATGACCATAATACCAAATGTTCCACTAAATAATTAATCATTTGGGGTACGTTGCTAGAGTTTACTGCTTTCCAATTTAAGCTTAGCAACTTACTCATTTGTTCCTTTATTTGGAAACAAAAAGCTTCACGGATAAAAACGAGTCAAATGTACTGATACCTAAGTGCAGACTATTCAGCATAGAAACCTCATGCTGCTTTCTCTAGGAAAAAACAAAACAAAACAAAACATCTTTTAAAACAACACCCCAAAATTAATAGTTCTGGGAATGATCACTTCAGGAACATGGGCTGTCTCTGCTGCCAGAACCCGCATCCCAGCTGGCTTCCCCTGCCTCTGCACTGTTAGTTCAGCCCTCTCCATGTTTTAGGAAGGCATCCAGAACGCCACACTACCAGGATATCTTTAGTAACAGAACACTGCAATGCCAATGCGATTGTTTAATTAAAAAATTCAAGGGGTATGTGCTCCTTTGTTGAACTGGTTATTGTTTGTAGCTAAAACAAAGTAACGTCTAAGCAAATAGTTTAAAAATGTTGTCTTCTTTTTAGTTAAAATCCATTTAATTTAGAGTAATGGTATATTAATTTGTAATGCTCATTTATTTAATGAGTCATGGAGGAAGTTCACTAATCATAGAGTCATTTATTTTTCACAAGTTTGAAGGCATACAAAAGAAATATATTCTACCCAGACCAAGTCCTTCTTTAATTGTCTCTGTTATTTCACATAAGAAGTCAATTTGGTTTTAGTTTAATGATATGTACCTTCTTGAAGTACTTAATTTTGTTTGTGTCCCTCCAGGGAATTTTAGCTAAAAGCTTTCACATCTGTTATATCTGTGACACTGTTTTTTTCCCCTCTGGCTTCTTCCTGAGTATCAGTACACAGCAGTCTGCTCATCAAAGATTAATGCCGACCTTCCACACACATTTACCCATTCATAGACTCTCCTCTTTCAGTGTATCTCTTGGTTTTGTTTTTATTAATTCCCCCGGGTATTATTTAGAATTGGCCGTGTTTAACAAGATAACATTGGCTCTCTGTTCTCTTTCCCAATGAGTCAGTTGACTGCATTTCCAAATCAGTATTTTCACAAGCTCACTTGCAATCTTCCCTGCTAGTTACTACTTGCTATTCATTCTTTGTTGTTGATCAAAACATATGGCAGTGTTCCCTTCTGCTTGACTGGATGCCCAAAACTTTTTAAAGTGAGAACAGCTAATGAGTTTTTCTTACTGGAAATTAAGAAATACAACAACAAGCATTTAGGAATACATTAACACGATTTGTAGGAACCATGAACACTTTTGCAGCTATTCTTTCACTGCCTGAATGCTCTAGGGTGACACAATAACTTTTTTATTGCCTTTAAATGTGCATTTGTGCCTTCTTTAAAATATAAATCAGCTAGTATTTTCACTTGTCAGTTCCTATTGCTGTACATAGTCTGTATAGGAAAGGTCACAGCCTCCCACAATCACTAGTGTATGTGCCTTAAACAATTTCAGTTTCCAATTAGAAACACAGGTTATTTCACTTGTGATCATTGGGTCTACTATAAATCCCCAAGTTCTTCCAGGAACTTATACAGAGACTCGAGAATACTGAACTGATGTAGGAATCCATTTAAATCAATATGCTGTCATGTACACATACAGATATATATATATATATATACATACATCTAATTTTAGGCATCTCTAGCTCCGAGGTTGCTCAGCCAGCAGGGACACCAAATAATTCTCACCTTATGCTGAACTGAAGGAGGGCCGCAGGGGGTGCCGGGAGCCAGGCTATCCACCTGCAGTACTGCCTGCAGCAGCTGCCGGCACCGAGTGGTACAAGGGGCAGCTTGGGGGTGTCACTGCAGACTGATGGAACTGGACACAGGTCTGCCTTTTAAATCAGAACACCTTTGAAAATGGTTTGGACACTAGTGAATGAAAGCTTCAAAACATGACAAGATTTCCTAGTTAATGCTAAGCATTTTTGCTTTTACTTGAATTTCTTTCTAAATTGTTTTAAGATACAGTGTACACTGGACAGCCTGTTGGGACATTAAAATGCTCTGTGATGAATGCCTGATGCGCAGTCCTGCACACAGGACATCTGGGTGGGGTTAGGCAGCTGGTATTTCCAGGGCAATGAAAGTACTTCAGTTGCTTTGGTTTCCGTAACAAGCTTGTGAGCTAATCAGTTATAGGCATGGAGTAACTGGATAACACCGCTGTTATCTCACTGAATACCTCAATAGTGTTCACATCTAGCAGTTTAATAAGGGTCACGTTTAATTCCAAGTTGTGCATTCCGTGCATTTCTCAAAGCAAGGCTTTTGCCTGTGTACTGTAGTGCTCAGGCACTGGTGATTACCCAGGAGCAAACCCAAAACAGGGAATTCAACCTTAGAATCAGCACTGAGCAAATGAGCTCTGCTCCATGCCACTACCTAGTGTTACACCTCCCATCTTCCTTTATGTAAAACAGCTTTTGTAGTTTTATCCTGAAAATTCTTTGCCTTGAATGACATGTGAAAGACTACAGGACAGAAATGTAGGACTCCTTTCACTGTGTTAATATTCTTATCATATTTATTAAGTTTACTTTGTCTCTATTGATGTAAGTGAATCCACAGGCAGAAAGCCATCTGAATTCTTTCCTGTTGCAGAAATGCCCACATTTCCCATCTTTGAAAAACTGGTTTCTTTTCCTTACAAGTGTACTTATCCCTTTCTTTTCTTTTCTTTTCTTTTTTCTTTTCTTTTCTTTTCTTTTCTTTTCTTTTCTTTTCTTTTCTTTTCTTTTCTTTTCTTTTCTTTTCTTTTCTTTTCTTTTCTTTTCTTTTCTTTTCTTTTCTTTTCTTTTCTTTTCTTTTCTTTTCTTTTCTTTTCTTTTCTTTTCTTTTCTTTTCTTTTCTTTTCTTTTCTTTTCTTTTCTTTTCTTTTCTTTTCTTTTCTTTTCTTTNGCTTTAAATACAGCCCTTCTGCGCTGCTACCCATATTTCAGTTAGTATCTTTTTTGGCTGCGTAGTTCATAACCTTTTTAGCTTAGATATCTCCTGTGGATAACATTTCCTACTTGTTAGAAGTCAGTGGTCTTCTCTTGTGTCTCAGTTCTAAATACTCAAAGCATTTTTTCCAGTAACCAAGGTGACTTCAGTTGGTCTTCGAATTAGAACTGCATACTCTGTTAACTAACTTCTAGAAAGACTCAGTATGTTCCTGCCACTCAAGGGCTCCACACACAACCAGAGATGTAAACAGTGTTCTTCTCCCTGAAATATGTTTGAGGGGAAGGAGAAAGGACTCTGTGGGACATGCTCTGTGTGCTGCTGCAAGCTGCACGGTGCAGAAATGGTACAAGGTGACTTGCTGCCAGGTAGCCCCCAGGTCAGGCTGAGTTCAGGCTCTTGCCCCAGTCATTTGAATCCTATTCCTCCACTCCTCATGGTGCTCAGGCCCAAGGGCTCTGTGAGGGCCACCTGACCTGCACAGATATAGGGAATCAAACTGAATCCTTCTGGCAAGGTGGCTAACAACAGGGCAGATGCAACCCCACAGTCCGCTTTAATCATATCTTTTTTTTCCGGGCTTTGGAACCATCTTCCCATCTATTATTTGTATTTGCCTCATCTTTGGCAGATGCTCACTGGTTTCACCTTTCAGTATTGTATCTCGCTGGTTGAATTTCAGCCTTTCATTACGAAGGAACATTTGCAGGATCTGGACAAGTCAATATTGACAGGTCTTCAGGAATTGCCAAATAGGAGCCAAGCCTTGAGCAGTCCTAACCAAAACCTGCTCTGTAGGTTGCCAGCTTTCGCGACAGCTGATGTGAAACAAAAGCTCTTTGTGCTGTTCCATCAGCAGCGACCCACGACCCACCCGTCCGGTGCTAACGACGCCTTCGTTTAAAACCTCAAGCTCCAAAGCTCTTGCAGCAGCCCACGATCTAGAAAAACTGACTGGCACAGCTGAGGAGGCCGAGGGGCTGTCGCCAGCCACCGGGACACAGCCCAGCCCCAGAGCGCTGTTCGGTGCGGGACTGCGCGGCCCCACAACACAGCTGCGGGCCTCGAGCCCGCTGCCACAAGCGCGTCCCAGGGCGATCCCTCACAAGCAGCTCCAAAATCCCAGTACTTTGTGTAAAACGAACGGCTAACGCCTCCGTTCCTAACCGCGGTGACAAGCGGCCCCCTCAGGCGCCACACACCGCCGCCCCCCACTCGTAAACGCGGGAACGCGGCCCCCCGCCCGCGCAGGCGCACTGCTCCGGCCCCG
>VXAV01004675.1:82787-97180 GCA_013399715.1 Alectura lathami
GCGTCGGTGCTGGTGCGCAGCGCGCGTCGCCTGCGAGACCGGGCGGCTCGGGGCGGTGCTGTCGGCGTGCCCAGCGCCGTCCTGCCGTTGTGCGTCCCCGTTCCTAAGGGCTGGGTGCTTCTGTGTTGCTAAGGTGTGCTGCCGTGGGCAGCTCGCTCGGGAGAGGCAGCGGGGGCATCCTTCCCCAGAGGTGCCTGGGGCGGGAGGGCGTTGCGGGGTTGTCGGCGATCGCTCTGGGAGCAGCACGAGGCTCAGGCTGCGGGACCTGGGCAAAATCTTTGTAAAGTCAGGAGGCAGAAACTGCTGGAAAAATTAAAACCATCGGCTGTAAAAAACAGTTGGAAGCACTGCTGGATTTTCTTCTTCTCTTTTTGAAGAAATAACCCCTCCCCCCAAAACAACATATAATTTATATATAATGACATATAACAACTAGTGTGTAAATAAATGAAAAGCGCTGCACTTTGATTAAAAGTACTAGATTCTAAAGTATGTTTTCTGGCCAAAAAAAAAAAAAGGATTTGCCAACGCTAAGCATGAAATTCTTATATTCAAGTAGACTAACCCTCTGACTTTTAAAAACTGTTGCTATCAATCCATAATTTGTGTGTGTGTGGGGGGGAAGCAAAATCAATGGTGAGTGTTTTTAAGTAATTTAAAACATCACTGTGCCCTTTGGCTTTTTTTTCTGAGGTTAAAAAGTAGCAGTCAGTAATGGTGTATGCTCCATCAGGTCTTCCTGTGTCTGAAGAGGAAGATAAGAATGTGGGTGAACCCGTAAGACTTTATGCCCATAACCATCCGCACCACTGTGCGAGCAGGAACATCACTATATTGGCCTGTCCTGTGTGCTCTGAAAAGTTACGGAGAGGCGTTGTTAGGCCTGCCTGGTGGTTCCCCTTTGTCCCGCGTGTCTCAGGAAAGGCTGAAGCTGAGCACTGTGACCAAAGGGCTTGCCTTCTGTTGCAGTTGTCCTGCATGCTTCTTGTTGTGAGTCCCTAGAAACAGAAGGGAGGCTTGATGTTATGCTTTGCTTAATTTTGACGTCTGTGTGACAAACTTGAGTAAATCCAGTGGGTCTGTTGTTCCCTGTGCTCAAGACACGTGAGAAACATTGCACGCACTGTGGTATGGATCCACTCCTGTTGGTGCTCAGGGAGGCCAGCTTCTTACTGATGGAAACAGTGCCACTTGTAGAGAAGCAAACCTACTAAAGTTGTTTAAAAGTAGTCTGTTTTATCCACAATAAGCTGCCACTTGGTTCTGAAAGCTGGGCTGTCTCCAAGCGTCACATCGTTCTAAAAGTAATTGCGAAAATAATGAACCCCCAACCTCAACCAAAAGCAACATCAGCAGATACAGGATATTTCACAATTGTGTATCTTGCTGGTGTGCTGTGGTATTTTGAGAGAGAAGTAGCTTAAAGCTGCGGGCAAGGTCCGTGCCTGTGCACCTGCATGTGGCACAGGGGGGTCTGAAGCGTTGGGGCAAGCTGTCAGGGCTCTGTGCAGGTGCTGGTTCCTCTTCTCAGAAGAGTGAGGGTGCTTCCCATCTACTTCCTCCATCTCTCTTCCGTGGAGAATCTTCATTACATAAGACTGCTGGAGCGGAGCATCTTGGGGTGAATATGGTATGTGTACTTAAAACACTATCATAAAACCATAATGCTTATTTTTGTTTGAGAAATCAAACAAAATCAAGAGATCTGGCTCAACCTGAATCCTTAAAAATACCGGAAGGATTCTTACTGGAAAACTGATAGTCTTCGCAGAACTGGGTGCAGTGTCTTCGTGCTCAACTGGAAGCACAGTGTGCTCTCCCTGAGCTGGTGAGCGTTTAAGCCATCGGTCTCAGCCCATGTTTAGTGCTGGTCTAGGGCTTTTATTCCTCCTTTCAGCAGACCTGCGAATAGTTTGAGTTGTAATCATATTAAAGACCAAATTTTTTATCGAAGAATCAGCAAGATATCTGGAACAAAGCAGCTTTGGACAAAACGTGAGAGAAGTGAGGACAGAGCATCCATGTTCAAGGAGATCCAGATACGGAGTCAGTTTCCAGAAGGGAGCACAAATAATTGAAGCCCGAGTTGTTCAGAAATCTACATATTTCTCTAACAATACATTTCCCAGTGTAAGAGTAACTGAATTAAAACCTGTCCTGAAAGCAAGCTGCTGCTTCCTGCCTTGGTGACAGAGCCAAAGGAATAACACAGCCTCAATGTGGCAGTGCTACCAGTCCTTAAAGACCAAGTTCAGGTGGCTGCGATTGCACCCAAGCCACTTTTCTCAGTCAGTGGAGAAATCCAGCTGGTTTTGGAGAGCAATTCAGAGAATTTATGTAAGATGCTGAACAGAGAGCTGACTGAAAGCCAGCTAATAAGAAATAGGAGGCAGAAGGATTTATGTGGAATTTAGGCCATCTGAATATGGCCCTAAGATGCGACTTAGTACTACTAAGTAAGGTGTATTAACACTAAGAAGACTTGGCTTCGATTTCTATCCATTTCGCGTGCTGCTGGTTACTAAGCAAACTCACCCTTTGCAGGGCTGTCCGTGGGGCTCCCTGGCAGGGTGCAGCCCCTGGCAGCTGTGCCGCTAGGGCTGGCTGGGTGCTGCTGGCAGGGCCTGGGCCTCCCGGTGGGCCGTGGCGTGCCCTGCATTAGCAGGAGCACAGCGGGATTGTTCCTGTTCCCTCAGTGCCTGCCAGGCCACCTCCAGAGTGTTGCTTCCAGTAGGACTGCCCCCGGGAGGAGGCAAGCGTTGGTAACCAGGCTGCGTTCAGTGGAGGGCTGCCAGGGTTGTCGTGAGCTTTTGCCCTGTCAGGAGAGGCAGGGGGAACTGGGCCTGTTGCCCCTGCAGATGGGAGGGTTTGGGGGGGGGGGTCTTTCAGTGCCTGTGGGGAGGTTTTGGGGGGGTGGAGCCTGGTGAGAGGCAGCAATCCTGAATTGAAATGGGAGAGGTTTGTATACATAAGGCGTCTTTCAGCTCGAGGCCAGTCGAGCAGTGGAGCGTGCTGCCCAGAGAGGCTGAGCCGTCTCTTTTCTTGTGTTTCAAGAAGTAACTGGACAAAGCCCTCGGAAAGTAGATCTGATCCTGTGGGTGACCGTGCCTTGAGCTGGAGGTAGAACTGGAGACCACTGAGGTCTCATCCCTCCCAAGTCACTTTGTGGCTCTGGTTGGCTTGTGGCCACGGAGCAGTCACAGTGGAAGTTCCTGAGCCAGCTTATTTAGAGCTGCACGCTCTCTGTCAGTGCAGGTTTATTTATCGTACTTGGAAGAATATCGCAAGCACTTCAGGAAATCTTAAGAAGCTCTCAAATGGCAAGGTTTTATTTGTTTAGTTTTGCAGTTAGATTTGAAAGAACTACTCTTCATCCTGAGATCCTGATCTACATGGTAGTTTGCAGTGTGGTAGGGCCTGAAGAGCTCTTGAAGATTTCAGTACTCTGCTTCAAGGTATGATTTGGGATCTAACAGTTTTGAGGATGTTGAAGCAAATCACCTGGACAGGCCGTATCCCCATCACACCTCCTAAATAACTGTTATTAAATCTGAGGCTACAGGTGAAACTAAAGTTGAGATCTTTGAAGAAAGCTCAAATCTTATTCTGTGTTAGCTTCTAAATCAATTAGGGAAAAACTGTTCCAAACTCAGAATTGTTTTGCAGCTGTCTTCATTGATCCTCGGGAAGGAATCACCTTCACAAGTGTCTCCTTGTTCCTTAAGCGAGTCCACATCTCGCAGGAAGTACTGACTTGGTGTCTGTAAAGAAGGAGGAGGCGGCAGTGGGTCAGCACGTGTGCCTTGGGAAGTCATGTTTCAGTGTTTGTGATTGTTGTTAATTGCAAAGACATGCTAGCTAATTTACAGCATCTGATGTGGGACAGACTGGCTTCTCAGTTTTATTAGTTTACTGAAAAGAAGGGAAGATATTGCAGGGCTTATCAAAAGTTAACGAATTGCAGGTTTTCACTGCTTATAGTCAAAAGCAGCAATAATAAACTGCAAGCCTTTTCTCATTTCACTTGAAAACTGGAAACCTGATACTGTTTTTTTTTTTTCTTTTTTTTTTCTGAGTGCAGTGTAAGTATCATGCTTACCCTAAATGCTGGTGTCTACTAGATGAAACTGATATAAGATGTGGAAGAAGAAAAGAGATTTAAAAAAAAAAAAAAAAAAAAGCAGAGCTGGCTTGGTGGAGATCAAGCAACAGAATATCAGTAGTACTGCACATCCGAATCAGTCCCCCATCTATTTGCTGGTTTACATTCCTGTCTGTGAAGAACGCTTTCTCCTCCTGTGACAAGCTCAAAGGAGACTGTGAATGGGAAGCAAAAATGCTATCTAGCAACAGCTTGTCTGCATCTTTAGAAAAATAGTTGTCTGCCTTTCCCCTCGTGCTCTCTAGAACAGGTTATAATTCATAGAATCGGATAATTGTTTGAGTTGAAAGGGACCTTTCAAGGCCACCTAGTCCCACTCTCTTGCAGCGCATAGGGACACCCACAGCTGGATCAGGTTGCTCAGAGCCCTGTCCAGCCTGGCCTTGAAGGTCTCCAGGGACGGGGCATCCACCACCTCTCTGGGCAACCTGTGCCAGTGCTTCACCACCCTTAGAGTTAACATCTGTTTCCTTATATCCAGTCTAAATGTCCCCTCTCTCAATTTGAAACCATTTCCCCTACTCCTGTCACAATAGACCATGCTGAAGAGTCTGTCCCTTTCTTTCTTGTAGTCCCCCCTAAGATACTGAAAGGCTGCTGTCAGGTCTTCCCGGAGCCTGCTCTTCTCCAGGCTGAACAGCCCCAGCTCTCTCAACCTGGTCTCACAGGGAAGGTGTTCTCTCCCTGGAGCATTTTTGTGGCTCTCCTCTGGACGCGCTCCAACAGCTCCATGTCCCTCCTGTGCTGAGGACTCCACATCTGGACACAGCACTCCAGGTGAGGAGTTGCATCCTCATCTGGACACAGGAGTTACGGAACTTGCTGCATTTTGTGCAGGCTGGCTAATAAGAGACGTGGGAAACCTCAGTGTCAACAGGGAGGTTTTGCTTGGTTCTTTCCTTCTTAAGCAGACTTCAGAGCAGTTCAAGCAGTGGCATGCATCTGTGCATATGATGACATAAGGTTTATTGGATCAAGCGTACGATGTGATTTCTACAAACCGAGGTTTTAAGACTATGTATTCTGTGAAACAGTGGAGCATGCTCTGCAGTTGTTTAACCAGACTTACTGAAATGAAAATGTATGGGCTTGTTCTCTGAGAACCTATAAAAAGTTGGAAAGTGGAACCTGTACGGTGAATTTGTAACCGTTAGAACTGTGTGTAGTTTGAGTTTGGCAAAGAGGATGTCTGTAATCTGTGTCTTAAGTATGTTGGTGTCTTCTGAAAGGCAGAAAGGAGCAGGGGCAAGCCAGAGATTGTGAAGGCTTTGCGGGAGGGCTGGAGTGGTTATACTCTGAGATGTACAATGCATCTGCTTTTCGGACTCCAGATACTGTAAGGGTTTGTGGTGAGTGCTGGAGAGGAGAGCGGGTAAGGCAGCAGATGCAGGAAGGAGCAGTAGTCCCCGCAGTAGTGAGGCAGGGAGCTTGTCTGTGGATGTGGTGAGATGTGAGTTGCATCTGTTCTGCAGTCGTAAGTTCACAAACTATTTGGGAAGTTCTGTCACCAGGAATTGTCATTCGTTTATAGCTGTATGTTTAGTTGTTCTGATGAAGTATTGCTCCATTTTATTGTTGTAAGGGAGCTGTAAAAAGAGAAACTATTTTCTTCATGGACAGCTCTGAGATGACTTTCCAGTTTTGCAGTGGTGATAACTATGTAGAGACTTTTAGTTTTCTTACAGTCAGCATAACTGGCTTAACCTAATGACATGCAAGACTTTGAAGAACTGGGCACAAATCCACTTCCTGACCAAGCATAGCAGGGCTGTGGACCGGCATTTGAGTGTCCTAGCCATGGAGGTGTCGCCTCACCAAGGCTGGTGGTGGGTGATGGAAGGTGACCTCAAGATGTTTGATCAGGAACTAAAGCAGACATTCATAGGGACACTTGTGACATCTTCTGTCTTCAAAAATCTGTCACTTATCTGTCACCAGTAATTTTTTTATTTTTTTTTTACAAAAAAAAAAAATCCACATTCTGTGTTATTGCAGCCAGGGTGTTAAAGAATGGGGATCTCTTCTAGCCTGATGTAGATGTTTCTGTATCTGAAATCAGAGTCTAACTGTTGAAATTGTATATATTTTAATTACATCATTAGGTTCATCATTCATGATAATTTTGTGATTTCTTTTTTACCGAAAGATATAATTATTTTGATTTTTTTTAAATGTTTGTGGCTTATGAAAAGAATACTTTCTGTTCTTAGATTCTATAAATATTTAATAGCTTATTCTGGACTTCCAGTTGTCAACTTGTATTAATCTAATCTGACAATCTGTATAACACAGGCAAAATAATTTTGGCTGAGAATATTCACAAAATTCCTGTAAGAGCTGTTAGTACAGTGGCACTCTTCTGTTTTCAAAAAGATCAGTGTTCTTGTTTTAAGAACTTGGAGGTGGAGACTGCCCAGTGAGGTACTTGAGTAGTTTGGTCTTGTTTATGTAATCAGAGTCTGAGGGTTTGTTGTTTTCTCTGAACAATAAAACAGGATTCCCTTCTGCCAGAAACTATGTACTTACGTAGTATTTGTATACTGATGACTTGAATTATCTTCTGTGAGCAGTGAATTACTGCCGCCCCATGTTTGTCACCTCCAGTCCCCAGCAGTGAGTGCTAGATGTGCTCTGATTTTCAACAACCGGGTTTGTAAATTTGGTTTTTAAAGGTAACACACAAGGAGCTGGAGCTGAGGATTATGCTCCTAATGCTTCTTTGCATAGAATAAAATGGCATCTAATTTAATGCGTCCCTGTTTTGTGTTTGTTTCATGTTGTGGCACTGCCAGGCATGCTCATTGCTGGTCCTGCCTGACTTTGCTTACAAAAAAGAGAGAGGGGACTATAAAAGGAGAGAAAAGGGTATTCCTTCTGGTGCAGCTGAGGAGGAAGGTTGTCCTGATGTCCTCTTACTTCTAGGGTGAGAAAATTGGATGATACCTCAAATGAGCAAGTAAGGCAGCCTCATATCTTACCCAAATAAATGTCAGGTTCTCCCCACTGCCCCTAGAGAGTCAGAGCGGCCGAGGGAGAGCTCCCCTTCCAAAGCGGCTGCAGCAAAGCAGCCTGCTCGTCTGTTTGCATTTTAAGCTTTTGTGCAACTGCCTCGTGTCCCTTCCACACACTTCTTGAGTGCAAAGAGAGTGCTGACTGCTGCATGCATACCTGGGAACAGGGCACGGGGACAGAGGGCAGAACAGGAGCAGCTGAGACAGCCTGCTGTGGAGCCTTACCTGGGCTTCAGAAAGCGCTTAGCTCGGGAAGCCTTTTAGCACACTCTGATGTTGCTGAGAACAGGATGGTGCATCTGTGACAGAAGAGTTCCTAACTGGCTTCCAGGTGATGTTTCTGCTTGGCAACATAGTGTGTGTAGTGTCATGCTTCTGTACATGGAAAATGTTATTTTGCCTTAGTCCCATTTCTGCTGCTCAGCTGTATGTGCAGCATTCCGGTGTCTTTTAAGGTGTGGTTTGGCTTAGTTTGAGCCTGTTTGTAAACTGGAGTTAAACAAGCCAAGTAATATCTTAATCTTGGGTTCTTAGGAGAAAAGCGGTTTCTGCAAGTTGCAATACAACTGGAGTTTATGTTCAAATATAACAACTCGTAGCATATTTCTTTAAAAACACAGCTTGGGAGTCAAGGATAGTCATCTGTAAACGTGTTTTGGAGATGGGATTTTGCAGGCATTAATGTAAGCAGTCTAATAAACAGAAGACTGTTTTTGAAAATAGTTTTATAACTTGAAGTGTAAGATTACAAAAAATGCACTTGAACATTTTATATTCACGGAACTTAGGATTTCCATTTTGCCCTTTCTGTTTGCACTCAGCAAAATCTCTGCACGTTATGCTCTGCATTTACATGGTTGCACTTTAAATATGTCTCAATGAGCCCTTTGTGAGAGGTTCCCCTCATGAGGTACCAAATACCCAAAGAGTCTTGCGCAAGTGTTGTCCTGTGGCAATGCTTCCTGCATCGGTGATTTTCCAAATTGCGTGACAGCTCAGAAGCATTGCAGTGGCTTTTCTGCTCAGTGGCTGGGAAGGGATCTCTTCTTTACACTGTGACTGTTAAAAGATGCAGTCTGAGACATGCAGGTAGGCTTTGGAGCAGAAATCTTTCCCCAAGATGTGGGGGAGCTAATTCATTACACTGTTCTGGTAGTGAATCCTTGCAGATGACTGGACACAATGATGTTACAAAAACCCAAGCAACTGGAGCCTGAAAATTTGTTTGTATAGAAAATGTGTTTAAAATGTCAACAGCTCAGCCTTTCAAAGCCGGTGGTAAAACATGCCACTTCATCAGTTGGATGGCTTTGATCATGCTGTGATGCCCTTTAAAATGGGCTGTAGTATTGTTTATCTGGCTGATACTTTACTTGTGAGGAACTTCTTTTGAAAACTTGTAAAAAGTCCTTTTTCTTCAGAAGCCCATAACATCATTTTGGTCTCCCTATATTGCTTTGTTGCTTGACTTAAGTGTATTCATCTACTGCTTGCTCTTTAAAGAGGTTCTGGATTAATGTTATTGCTAGCAAAAGCCCAAACAATAAAAAAGAAATCTTGAAGAAAAAAGATGAATACAGGGTCTTACCAGGTTTTGGAGCTACCTATTATTTTTTTTGAAAGGAATATAAGGTGGTGAGCAATAAATTTTTACTGTCACATGACAGGAAAATAATTCATCTAGAATTAAATGAGAACATTTTTGTGCAGGCTAAAAATGTCTGGTATGACATCAGATTTTTGTTTTGATCTGAGAAATACGACAATAATACAGTATGCAACCAGATTGAGTATACAGCAACAGAACATTGATTTCTATTTTTTTAAATAAAATAATAATTAAAAAACTAAGCCTGTTTCACACCTTGGTATTTCAGACTTCCCAGAAATAAGAGAACTGGCCTGAGACTGTACTTTGTAGTAGAAAATGGCACATCACACCATTCTGGTTGTTCCTTTCCATTCAAATTGAAAGCAGAGTCTGCCTCCCAGTGGAAGCACTTGGCAAGATTGTCTCAAACGATTAGGAAATGGTAGTAGGTAGAAAATTTGGAGAAGGATAAACTGGCAGTGATAACTGGGCCAGGACTCCACTTGTCCAGTAGCTAAAGGCTGGCGATAATTATGCACTTTCCATTTTAGTTTTATGCGGAGTTTTTCCTTACTCTGTGTAGCAGTGTTGGTGTCCTTGTTTATCTGCTCTTTGATGTATAATTCATAGCTGTGGTTGAAAAATCTAATAGTATACTTGGGGAATTGGTATTTTTGTCTCTTTGACAGTTAATATGCAGATACCAAAGTTACTCTTAGATCCTCAGCAATACTGAGGTAATTTGTCTGTTAAATTTCTTTGTTTCCCTGACACAAAAGTGGAAGAATTTAACTTCATGTGGTATTAAACACATCTCTTAAATGTCATAATAACTGCTTATGAGAAGGAAAAGAACCAATGTATTGACAATGTCTGACAAATCAAAAGTACCTGAAATAGGACACTTTTCTTTTTTCTTTTTTGTTATGAAGCAATATTATATAACAGGAAGAAAAAGAGAGAGGGGTGTAGTTGCAGCCCTGCTTGTGTTCCTTGGCTTAGTCACTACTTTGTTGAATGGCTTTGAGTGTTTTTGTTGCTCCATTTTCTTCTCTGTGCTGGCAGTAACAGTGATGGTAGCTTCCTGGGAATTGCCTTTGGGTTTGACAACAACAGCTGTTACCTTGGGCCTGTTTTTAATTATTCTTACTAGCAGAAGATTGATTTGTCAGTCCATGAAATATTTAACCCATCTTGAATAAGTTAAAAACTAAAGAAAAGTGAGTTTTAAAATACTTTGAGTAGGAGCATTGGTAGGATGCAGAATTGCAGTGGCATTGTTTTTTCATCTGATTTTAGTATCTTCAAAGGATGTTTATGCATCATAGGTAACAGTAGCTTCAGGAGTGCTTGTTTAAGTGTTGATCCTGAGTTAACTTTTTCTGTAGTATTAATTTTCTGTTGATTCTGCAGTGGCACCCTAGGCTCCAGTAAGTGCCAAAGTTGATACAAAGGGAAATCCACCCTTCTGCCCTGGCAGGAGGGTTTAAGCTGGATCAGCAAGCTAATCTGACTGGTTCCTAGCCACACAGGCACTAATGTAGTGGGACAATGGAGGGGGTGAGTTGGATTTTGCAAACAATCGCTCTGTTTTTATTAGCAACCCAGCGTTAAATCTGCTTGAGCCACATGGAAACTGCACGCTCCTGAGCTGCTGTGGCTGCCTGGAGGGCTGTCACACAGACGTGGAGTTGCTGCCTGTCCTGGAGCTGCTCTGCGCCCTGTCACTGCTGGTGCCTGTGTCTGTGTGCGCAGAATGGCCTGAGCTGCCATCGGGACTGGAATTTAATTGTGGCCTTGTTTGTGTTGAGGCCTTCCCAGCAGTGCTTAGGTGGGGCTGGGAACTGGCCTGCTCATGCCCGTGATACTGGCGGTGTTCAGACCTGGGGTGTCCACCTGGGCCTACAGGAGGTGGGCAGCCATGCCAGGCTGGTTTGGAGTTAGCCTTGGTGTGCTTCAGAGGGCAGTTATTCTCCACACTGCCGTAAATCCTTTGTCCTTTCAAGAGAAGAGCTGTTGCAAGAGGCAGCTTTGCTCCCCCGCTGTACCTTATTCTGTACCTTATTCTTATACCAGCCTGAGGTGGTTCGCAGCACCTATAGGGGTGAGGGCGGCAAAGCCTCGGGGGAGGCAGAAATCCCTTGTTCCGAGCTCGCCATGAGAGCTAACTTTGTTCTGCAGCTGCCCACCTGAAAAACCTTCAGGAAAACCTTTAGGCTGGTCAGCGGGGCAGCTGTAGCTGTGCCACCCTGTTGTCACAGGGCTTTCCAGTCCCCTCCACAGGCTGGTCACGCACTCAGGAGGGACCGCTGGGGAGAAGGCGCTGGCGGCCGCTGGGCAGGATGTGCGGAGCATCCCGGGATCGGAGTCTGCGCTTCCACCGGGCTTGGGGGCTCTCTGGGTTTTCTGTCTGCTCCGTCTCTTTTGAAGAGATATGTGAAAACGCTCCTGTAGCTGCGAGGAACATCTGTTTTCAGATATAACCATGTCTTAAACTCATCTTGCAAAATGGATCTTCCACTTAGATTGATATATGTTTAATTTTTTTTTTTCCTAACAATGTTCATTACCTCAGCCTAGATCTCACTTCATACTCAAGGGAGTTTCCTCGTGAAATAGAGGCAGCTCACTACTTTTGTGTATTTAATTTTCTTCTCTGTTTTTATATGAGCAAGTACATGAGAATTAATAAATGAGTAATTACAATTTCTTCTAGGACTCTTCTGTAAAAATAAATGGCTGACTTGCTGGATGTTAGCAAAGAAACATTTAAAGTCCAGATGTGAACTGGCAGAGGCTAACTTTTAATGCATATGAAGTTCTATTTAGTGTATTTTGTTATATTGTCTAGAGTTAGTATTTTAATCAAGATATCAGACAATACATGAGTATATTCCAATATTTTGTCCAGTGAAGCCAGACCCTATTAATAACCCTTTTTAACCTTTCTGTGAATATTAACAAATCAATTTGTTTGCAGCGTTCACGGATGTGAGAAACTTAGTCAGCAATTTGAAGTCACAGGTACACTACATGCATTGAAGTGTTTTTGAGTGGGAGTCTTGGACTCCCTGGGTTTGTGGTGTTTGGTTGGTGTGTGTGAAGCTGTGGAAGAAGTTGGTGGGAGCACCTTGGGGCTCACCTCAGGCAGTAACTAGGCCATTCACTGTAACAGTCTTCTGGAAGAGATTATCTGCCTAAGGGATGAATGGCTTTGTAAATAACAATGTTTGCAGTCAGGTAATGGGTAGGAAGTGTTTACATTTGCTGCATATTTTAAATGTGAATTGCTGGCACATATTTTATGTGCGACTCCTTTCCACAAAGGGTGGTAAATAAAGCCTTGGTGTATAGTAGAGCAAAGTCAATGTATGTGATCATTACTACTTCATGTATTTTTTTAATAGTATCCAGAAATAAATACTTACTACTCTTGCTGAAATCTATGCATAGATGGATACACAAGGACAGGTATATTTTTTTCCACCCAAAATGGTGGAACCAGAGTTACAGTGAAAGGCACCAGAGAACTGGTGTTTGTCAGGGACCCAAGTGGCATGAGCTGCCGAGTCTGACTGCTCCAGCACTTGGTTGTGCTGTGCTTGGGCATGAGCCAGGACAGTCCTACTGCGTGTTGTAACAGGCTTTGTTTTAACGGAATGGAGTGGGCCTGGGCTCTCCCAGGTAATATAATGCAGTGTTAGATGAGGAAAAGGATTTGTTTGTTTATTTGTATATTACAAAAGAGAAGTGAAAGAGCAGAGGATATTTTTTTTAGTTGACATATTTAATTGGGATTTTCCAATTTTAGATTTTGCAGTTGCGTGTGACGGCTGCTGTTGAGTAAACAGAGATGGGAACATCTTGTATCAGCTGTTGTACCTGTACCTACCACAATGAGAAGTTGCATAAGGCTTCTTTTTCTGGTTAATTCATGCTTTTATTGCAGTGTAATGACTATAAGCAGATCAATTAGTAAACACATTCCTGTAAGGATTTTATTTCTCATTTAACAAGAGTTTGCCTCTAAAATGAAAGGGTGTAACAGCATTAGTGTAAGAAGTACATCAGGCCAAATCGCTGCTTACGTATTAAGCAGGATCAGTCCTGTGCACTGCCAGTGTGTGTCTCCAGACTCTTGAATGAGTGTGCTGGCTGCCTCTTCTTGCTGGTGAAAGAAACCTGTGGTCTTACTCTTTGCCGTTTGACTGTTTCATGAAATAAAATTGCGTATAAACAGAACAGCTATTACGCATGCGCGGAAACATCTGCTTCCACGCTTTTCCTGTAAAAGTGCTTTTGCACAAAGTAGCAGCTCTTTCCTCCAGGATTTAGTTTAATCTCCCAACTTTTCTTGCATGTCTGGTCAGGGTTTGAACACCCCAACAGAGCTGGAACCAGAATGGAAGTGTGTTCCTTAAGAACCTGAATGCTTACAGCTAATCTGCAGAGTGAACCACTAACCTGAAGAGGTTTTCACGTACGTCATGTGTTTATTTGTCAGTGACTAAGCAGGAGCTGCTTAAGACCAAAACACAGGTGTTGTAAGGGCAATGGGCTTCCTCACAGTGAGAAGTGTAGCCAATACTTGCTGAAACTAACTGGGGTCCCATTAATCTCTGCCTTCCATTCCCTACCCCAGAGTACTGGGTTTACTTAAGCTCTTGTATGATCAAAAGTAGTTGTACGAAGGGGGTGACCACAAGTCGTAATTTCAGGGAGATCTTCAAACAAATCTTACTTAACAGGACGTAGAATTCTGAGAGAAAAATGAAGGCCTATTTGACCTATAGAGCAATAAACTGTGTTTCTAAAATATACTCTTATTAATAAAAAAAAAATAGCATTTGAAGTTGAAAAATACTTTTTTTGTAAGTCTGTTTGAAATAGATTGCTTGCAATAGCCTCACCTTACTGGAGGAGAAACTGAAATACTTAGCCATTTACTCAGCAATTTACTGTTCTGTCAATAGAGTACTAGAGCTTGTTTCAGTGCTGGACACTCGATTTTCTGAACACAAGCGAAGTTTCAAAATTGCTCTTCACCTATGCTCTTGGAGCATTGCTTAGACCTTTTGTTGTGACACAGCCTTTATGCAATAGTGGCCTTAACACAATTTGTGATTTGCAATACAAAGAAACCAATTCCAAGTTTGGGGTTTTGTGTGAGGTTTTAGGCAAGCCAGAAAAGAGCTTAAGATCAGACCTTGGTGTATTTTTGTCTTGTCCCCCCCAGAAAAAGTGGGAAAGATTTCTTTCTCATCCTGAGACAGGAATAAAGCTGTTGGAATGCCTGCAAAATCAAATGGAAAGCTGCTATTCTAGAAGGTTGCATTGCCTTCCTGAACAAAGAGAGATGAAATCTACAGTGAATGTTTCTGGACAGGCTTGATTGTTTCTCAGACAGGGAATTGCTTTGAAGAATTTTCCAAAAGGTATTTTCATTTTTGCTTGTCACAGTGTTTGTAGACTTTCTCCAGCTTTGTAAGGGGAAAAAAAAAAAAAAGGCTGCCCCTCTGTCCTGAGTTGGGGCAGACAAAATTCTGGTACAATGTATACCTCCTGGAAAATGGGTGAACTTCTGTCTGGTGAACTCTGGATTCGGTCTTAAAATGTCGCATGCTGTGCT
>VXAV01004675.1:99143-113042 GCA_013399715.1 Alectura lathami
TTCTGGACTGCAGTAGCTTATTGGCTGGCACATGATTATTTCCATTAAGTATCCTTCAGTGACAGCCTAAGAACATAAGTCTCTTCAAACGATTACTGAATTTGCCCTTTAGCCTACTTAAGATTTTTTTTTATCATCGCTTGTTTTGCCTTTGATCTTAAAATTCAGATATATACACTATTCCATTTTTGGTTGTAAACCCTCTTCCCCCTCTGCTACTTGATCCAGTAAGTATCGACCGTGAAGAGCTGCTGTGCTTTATTTGCACATATGTCTCTGGATACATTGCAGAAATATTTTTGCTTGGAATTCTAAGAAAGTGAATATTGTAGAGAAACATGGAATTNATAAGAGCTGGCAGTTAGACCAGATTGCTAGCCCTGAGAGGAGGAGGGATTGATTTGTTTACAAAAGGACCTTCAAATCTAAGAGTCATGATGAAACAAGGTTTCTTTACATTTGTAGGGAATGTTTTGTCTTGTATGATATAAACATTATTTCTTCTGTTAACTTTTTTTAGAGTTTTCAAAGTCAGTGAATGTTGTAAGACATCTGCAGAAATGATGTGGTGTTGGCACTGTATCCCATAAATGAAAATTTACTTCATTTAGGAAGAATGATCAATTTTGTGCATCTTATGTACACGAGTATTAGTTTCTTGATTTATGTTACTGCTTTTAATGTAATTATATTGATACATTTGAAGAGTTAACTGAATGAAATGTATTTGCCATTAGAATGTTTTGCTTTTTTTGGGCAAAATGATTTTTGTAACTGGTAGCTCATTTACTGCTGCAGAAATTCGTCTTCAGCCATTATGACAATTGTCCCTGTTTTCTCATAATTTTTTTTTTTTTGTTGATTGTGTGGATCTTGTGGATAGACAGACTAATTTCTTTGCTCCCCAGTAGAACACATTAGGAAGTTGCATCATTATATTCGGTAGATATGATAAATTATGCTTCAAAAAATAAAAATGAGTGCGCTGGTTTGTAAGGACACTGGAAAAAGTTGCACGATGTCTTCAGAGAGCTGTTGCTAGGATGTGGGGGATTTTTTTGAAGCCATTGTCCAGAATTCTGAACTATTATCTAGCTTACTGTCATGTTTATGTAAAAATGTGCTGATTACAGACAGGTTCTAAGTCTGATATCTTATGGCTGACGGGAAGCCCCTAGGAATAAAAGATTCTTAGGCAGGTGTCCCAGTCTGTATGGCGTTCGGAAGGTGTTTGAACATAGTCAGTGACCAGGTTTCCCATGTGCAGAGCGGTGGCATTACTTGTTTCCTTAGGGCTTGCATGGAGGTTGATCACTTAGGGTTGAAGGGTGTGCAGCCTGCTAGTGAAGATCTGCATGCAGTGTTCTGGTGTGATTGGAGAGAGTCTTCAGAAATTGTCTGGGTTCGTCTCAAAATGTTACGTGATTATAAGTGTGATTGAATTAAAAACACAGGTCCTGTATTCCCTAGCAATTCTGTGTTTGTGTTGTATAATATCCAAAGAAATCAAAGCACTGCAGAGTGGAAGAGTGTTTCCTTAAGTATCGGGGTCTTGTAGTGGTCGTGTTCGCGATTAAGGCTTCTACTCTAATTTCTGCACAAAAAGGCCTGCTTCTGATTCGTATTGTTTGAGAGGGGATGTTTTCAAACATGTTATTACATCTGTAGAGTTTACTGCTAACTTTTTCTTTGTGTTTTTTTCCCCCCAGATCTTTTTGGATCCCTGTCTGACTGATCCGTGTTCTCAAACTCTCCCTTGTAACCTTCACAAGCAGCCAAAATGAAGTTGAAGCATAACATCAACCCCGTTCTTCTGCAGTTTATAAACTTTGTAATCTTGGTGTACACGGTTGTAACCTACATTCCATGGTACATATTTTCAGGATCAAGGCAAGCTATAGCAAAATCCAAGCAGGTTAAAGCGAAACCTGTGAATAACAAGCCCGGGGCTGCGTACAGGTCTGTTAACAGTCTGCATTGCTTAGCTTCAGTTTTATACCCTGGGTGTGATACACTCGACAAAGTTTTTAAGTATGCTAAAACTAAATTTAAGGACAAAAAACTGTTGGGAACACGTGAAATCCTAAAAGAAGAAGATGAAATCCAACCATCAGGAAAAGTTTTTAAAAAGGTAAGTCTTTTTGCAGTCTGCCTGCAAGAATTTTTTTCCAAGTATTTGTTTTCTGTTGTAGCAGTTCTAATCTAGCAAAGCAAACTGGGGGGAAAAAAAGAAAGCTTTTCTGCTTACATTAAGTAGTTGTGGAAAGAATTAAATAATGTAATTCCCATGAAAAAATCTTAACCTTCTTTTTGCATTCTTGAGTAGATATTCTTTGTTATGGTTTCAGCCAAGAAAAAATGCAACTGTGTTCAGGCATTTTTAAAGAAATATTTAGCTGATGATGTAAGTGGCTTCAACGTTTTTGTTTTAGGTGAACAAAAAAGATTTCCTTTTGTCTTATCCTAAACTGTAATTAAATATAGTATAGAAAAGTAGCAGATGCCTGTACTCAGACGTGTCTTTTGAGTGAACATGGTAGTAAATTAAGGATTTACAGTTTTTTGCCCTGTGTATTCAGGGCTTAAATGGAATTTTTGCTTTGAAAAGGATTGCACGGACTTTAACTAGAAGCCTTTTATTCTTTCAGTATCCTTTAAGGTGAGCTACCTCTCTGCTGATCTGTAATCACAGTGCAGAGAGGGAGGTGAAATTCCAGTGTAAAACTTCATTTTATAGTCTTTACACTTCTGGCCTGATTTTTTTTAGTTGCTGATTAATTTATTCAGAGCATTAAAAAGTACTGTTTTGCCTGAAGAAGCAAAAGCAAGCTACCATTAACAGGATATACATATATGTGCAAATAAGTGTTTGAGTGCTTCGCTTCTACATTAGAAGTTGTTAATTACATGCACTTAAGGCAATTCTTGTTCAGTTTTCCTGCAGAAGAAAAATTTCTCTCTTCACATACTAAAAGTCCCTAAACACTGCTAATTTTAATTCTGATATAGGAGCATATTGGCAAGTATCACAATACCTGGTAAAACTTAGTTCTGTTAAAGGCTGTACAGAAGCTTTAACTGTTGGTGAAACTTCCTCCCAGTCATTAGAGTTGGTTTCTCACTGTGAGGTGAATGCTGTTCCAAAATGCCCATTTTTGAGGGAAAAGGGTGCATGTGTTTCTTTGTTGCCCTGTAAGGAAACAGAATTCATGTTGTGCAAAGCAAAGGCTTCTGAGCACAGATCAGAATTTTGGCTGCCTGTGATCTGTGCTCTGTTCTTCAAATATAATTAGTAGCTAAAGCTTAAGAACTTAGGAGTTTTAGCCTTTCCCATTATGCAAGCAATGTATTCTGAATACTGGGAAGTTGAAGAATGTCGACGTTGACCTACTTAAATTGCTTGTTTTTCAGCCTTTAGACTTAGAAATTACCTAAGCTAGGTAATTCTATCCAAGCTTTGCACAGCCGTTCGTTATGGTTGATTGCCATGCGTGCCCTTACATTACTCTGTTCCAAACTGTGGAATTACCGCCTAGCTATATACTTTTTAAGATTTTTTTTCCATACCATGCATCTCTTTATTGCCTGGTTTCCTTTAGTGAAGGCAAAGGCTGAGGTTTATTAGGTGTACTTTTGGAAAAGGTTTGTGACAGGCCTTAATTCTTATGTGTAATGCACATAATTCATACATTTTATAGGAGATGCAAAAAAAAAAAAAAATCTATGTCAGAAATTGAACAGAGTGGTGGGAATGATGGATGCGTTTTTGTCAGGTCTTCTGCAAGTCAGTGGCAAATCTGAAAGTAGATCATGGATCTGTGTACTGAATTGCATTACATATTAGGAAGTGTCTTTCTGATGTGCAAATTGCAATGGACTAGACTAGCCTAATTAACAATTACTAATTGGGTAAACATATGTCCCCCCAAAGTAAAACAAATATTAAGCTTCCTCACTCTTAGGAGAACTAAGTGTACTTACACTTCTAGCTAAAATTATTTAAAGCTAGTTATTTTACATCTTTTATTTTGTATACTACCTTAATTTATTGAGGGCAATCATATGCAAGATAATCTGTAATTTAAAAAAAAATCTTATATTGTTTTACATTATTATATTGTTTGAAAGATTAGTTCCTGTATAGTGGCCAAAGAAGCAGAAATTCATAGACATTAGTAAACAGAACAATAAATATTTTCTTCTGCTTACTTTGTTGCATTTTATAACGTTTCCTGTGTAGTTAATGGTTCTGTACCTTCTATGGTGTCCTTTAATACATGGATTAGAAAGTGTACCTTATAGAAATTTTTAAGAAAGTCTGAAAATCAGGATAAAATAACCTGCTGTTAATTTCATAAAATATTTGTTCAGGTTGGGGTAAAATAATGTTGAAAATACTTGAGATTAAGGAAGTGCTGCTTCTAAAGCCTGCCAGGCCTCTTTGAAGCAGTTAGCACAGGGGCCGGAGTGATGAGGCTGAGGGCACCCCATGTCCCCAAGACGTCACCCAAGAGGTGAAGGAGCCTGCAGTGTCATGGCCTTGTCCTGGGGTAATAAGTGTAAACAAAGATAGACAGTAGTGTGAGTGTAGATATCGGGTCTTTATGGTAGCCGGAGTTTGATAAGGTGAAAATTCTGCTCTTTAACACGCTCATAAAAAGCCTGGCAAGGGAGATGAGCAGAGAGGTACAGCCCCTCCCTCGCTGGAAGCGGTGCGTGGGCTAGCTGGTGCTGGAGCCCGCGGTGGATGCCGGAAGGTTCTGGCCATGGTGGGTTGCTGAGCAGTACGAGGGTGGCTTATGGTGATGAAAAGCACTGTAAGTTCTCTTAAGGAAACAATATTTTCGAGTAGGTGTTTTTTTTTTTTTTTCAGAAGTATTCAGCTGCAATGTGTATTTCGCAAATGTGTTTTTTGTTTGTTTTGTTAGCTTGGTTTTTTTTAAACCCAAAATGGCCATTTTAAATAACCTCAAATTTCAAATTGTAGTCAAGATTGCTTGAGTCTTATAAGCTGCTTTTAGGAAGGCTGTGAATGGTAGGTGAGGTCAAGTAGTTTTCTGACTCTGCGTGTGCCTGTTTTGCCTTTTGAGCACATTTTATGACACCTTAACACTACAAATTTGAATACGGTTGCCCTAAAATCCAGGTTAAAAATGTTAATTGTGAGGCAAATATTTATTCTTTAATATTTGGAAATCTAACATATTATTAATGCAGTATTGCTATTTAATAATAATGACCACTGCATGAAAGTATAAAATTCAAGTATCTGTAGCAAGTTGCTGTTGAAGTGCGTTTAAAAGCCGCTGCACTAGAGGGCAGTGTTTTTCTATTAATGCCCTGTTTCTAAGTAAACATTCAGAGGTGCTGGCTGGTCTCATTTAACGTTTGGTTTTGTGTCTGTGTAATCAGTTATGAATAATCTTGGCTTCTTGGGCCTTTCCCTCGCAGACTCTTGGACAGTTGCTTTCTTGATATGTAAGTAGTTGGTGAGCAGGGAGAAGTTCTGAAAGCTGTGACACAGAGCATGTGTAGGAATGTTCCAAAGATTATGGCGCTTACCATCAGTCTTAACAGCTGTTTACGGTAGAAACTGCACATTTAAAAAATATTTGTTTAAAAGCTGCTGAGAGAAGGCCTAGGAAGGGAGGTGTGTTTGGAGACGGATACTCAAACACAGGGAAGGATGAGAGAAAGCATAACCTGCTCTGTGCCCTGCAAAGCAAGCATATAGGGAAGTGCAGAAAGAGACACACAGACTGGCAGTATGTTAATATTGGGAGAGGACAGGGAAGAAACACTGGGCAAGGGGAGGAAAGGCATGTGGGAATTCAAGTACATGGAAGGCAAAAAGTAAAACTCGACGCAGCCAGATTGAGAAAGGTCGTCTTGTCTGTTCTCACGCATCACTATTCTCCAGAAATGCAGCTTCCAGTGTGTTACTCCCTTTCTGTGGATTGTCTGACCTCTCAGGAAAGGAAAGCACCAGTAGGGCATTTTGTCTCTGCTTTGTACCAAACTGGTTTAAACAGTGAGCATAAATTATTTAAGAAAATGAAAAGGAGAAAATCAGGATGTTCTTCAGAAAGATAAATTTTTGACTGTTCAATGATTTATTGTTTCAGCTTTGGCAAGTTACGCAATGAATGGTGGAAATTACCAAAACCTGTTGATTTACTGGTTGGCAAACTTACCAGAGGTGGTAACAAGAATCTGCTTGTTCTTCTTGGCTGAAAGTGGACTGTGATGGTGAAAAGGGTGTTGCCTGATTCATTGCTATAAATTGCTTTCAACTGCTGAGTTTTGCCAAGAATTTCCAAGTACCTCAAAATTACTGAGTTTGGAGGGGGGAGGGGAAAATGCCCCAAACTGAAACTGAAATTTGAAATAATTGAAGTTCTAATGGATGGGAAAATGTGCAGTATTTTCTTTGGAAACATGAAAATATTCCCACACCAGAGCTGCCTCGGTGTGTTCAAACAGCTGACGTGGCAGGTCCTTGTCCTTGTCGTCTTGCCAGCGAGCCAGCGGCTGGGCGCTGTGCCCGCAGGGCTGCCCGTGACCATTGGCTGCGTGTGACCAGGCAGCATCCTGCGGCGGTTCCCTGCCGGTTACAGCAGGGGGAATGACAGCAATCCTTCTTCTCCAGTAAGGCTTTTGACTCTGGAACAGCCTCCCTGCATATGAAGCGAAGTTTCTGTTTTAAAAAAAAAAAAAAAAAAAAAAAGACAGGAAATCCTGAGCAGATATTCTTGTGAGATATGTTTATTTTTTTGGTGGAATTGCTAAGTATTGCTGTTGTTGGCGAGTATTGTTTTTGAGTTTTGATAAATAATATTTTCTGATGAAAACAGTTGTGAAATTTCCAAGCATCTTTCTGCATGCATGTCCTGAATTAAGAAAGCATTGTCTTGCTAAACACACAGATTAATGAGCAAAATGCATCAAGGCTGTGGTGGGTGCAACTCAGTCAGCAGTAAACTTCAGAAGTCAGCAAATGTGTTTCATTAACAGAAATTTTTTAACAGGAAACAGAACTCGTAATATTTAAGAGACTTTCAAGTCCATTTTGTTAGGAAGTCTGGAAGTACAGCCTAGTTAGAAACATACATGTCAGAAAGTTGGATTTTACAATCTGCAGCTTCAAAATTAAGGTAAATTGGATAAGCCTGGAAAACAGAACGGGGTGATGAGGGAGAAATTTGCTTTTCTGACTTTTGTTTGGTTCCGTATGTTTATTATTAATGCTGTAGTCAAAGGAAAGCTCTAAAATACTTGACCGATGAAAATGGTCAAATTGTCAGGGTGCTTGTATAACTAGATGAGTAAGGTGTAATAACTTAGACTGAATTTTCAGTGGAAAATTCTCATGTGCAGTGTTGCACCTGTATATGAAAATTTCTAGGATATGCTCAAAATAACCTGTCACTCGGTGAGAAAGTAGTACCATAAAGTGCAAGTGTACATATAGCAACCTGCTAGAGAGTGAACTGTAAATTCAACTCCAATTTTACTGTGCACTGCTTTCCCATATAGAAGGAAAGTGAGATTGCTTAACTTTTTCCACATGGCTTTTCAGTGCTGAGGTTTGCCAGTAATTTCCAGTCTTCTGTCCCACTTTTGTTTAGCAGTAAAAAATGGCAAAAAGGTTACTCCTCTTCCCCCTGACGTTTGTTTCAGAACAAACAAAGGGAAGGGAATTTCACAATTTCTGAGAACCCATTGATACAGTGCTTTCTGGATTCCAGTTTCCTCAGAGTTTTTCCATAAGATCGAACACCCAAGTGTCATACTTGCGTAGGAGAATCCTAGCCCAAATATCTAAGAAGGCAAAAACACAGGATGCCTTGTACTAGCTAGTGCTTGTCACCCGTTATTTAAAATACAAAAAACCTTTGTGAAAACCAAAGGCACATGGGTCAGGTAGTCCTGGTCTTTCACAGGGCTTCTGGAGCTGCAAGATAGGGTTGGAATCATGTGTTTTCCTATTGTGAGAACAGAAACAGAGGTGGTAATGTGCATGGAAATGTTGCAGTATCTGTGCTGGAACTTCCACAGCCTCTGCAACTTTTGGCAAGAATACAATTCATTATCTTGAATAAACTGGTGTCACAATTTAAACGACTTTTGCTTCAGATATCTGTGGCTTATTCACATGGATAAAGCTTTAGTGGGGCATATGTTAAGGGTTTTGTTTTTTAAATTGAATTTATTATCCTTATTAGGTCATCCTTGGAAAGTACACCTGGCTTTCGTATGAAGATGTATACATTAAAGCTGTTAATTTTGGAAATGGCTTAGCAGTGTTGGGTCAGCAACCAAAGACTAACATTGCTATCTTCTGTGAGACTAGAGCTGAGTGGATGATTGCAGCGCAAGCCTGTTTCATGTGCAACTACCCGCGTAAGTATGAGTCTTTCCTGAAGTTTTAATGTGTTTTTATCTAGCAGGACAACCTGAAAATAAACCTATTTCTTCACTTTACATGCTAAAAAAAGTTTATATAGAATGCTTAAAATCCACCCCTCCTAAAAAAAAAAAAAAAAAAGCCTGCATAAGATAGAGACTGTACTTTGTATTTACTTTATTGAATGGAGAAACCTGTACATGTTTGCAGCTGGAGTATGGTTTTGGTAAATCTCTCTTGCTCAGTGGATTTCTGAGAGAGGTTTATTTTCTTCTAATCTCAGATCAGTACAGATTCCCAAGTTCCTAAAAACAAACAAACAAAAATCACACATGAACTCACTGACTCATTTTAAGGAGTTATGTCAAACCTTCATCTATGCCTGTAAGTTTCTATTTTACTGGATATTTTGTCAGTTCTTCAATTTTTATTTTAGAGTTTACCATATTGTTATAACTAAAAAGTGAAAAGGAATGAGTAAGTCATGAGCTTATTTTGGAGAGCTCTCACTGGTTTAAAAAGTTGCTTAGTAACTCCTTCTCTACCAAGCTATAAGCTACTCCTTAGTTCAAACCTTAAGCTGAGCCTAACATATTTGTTACCTTTTTTCATTTTGCTTTCTGTTTTCTCTGCCTCTTGACTTTCTCGTAGTCCATTTTGTTACTGAATGCGTTCTAGTTTAGCTTGAGTGCTAATCTGAGACTTTGCTCAAGAACAGCCTTGAGTCCTACTTGTTTTAGAAACTTTGACTGCTCTCCTGTGTTTAGTTTAGAGCTATTTAAAGCCAGCTTCACTCTCATTGATAGTATCTGGTTTAATTGTGCTCTGCCTGCATCCTTAACCCTGGCAGTAGTCTGAGACTCAGTTCTCTGACATGGACAATACTCTGTGTTTTCTCATGGGGAGACCAAAAGAGAAACTTCTTTTGTGCTCTTCTGTCTGACGACAGTGCCATTCTGTACCTTCTAGTTACCGATCCTTTAGTCCTCTGCTGTCTCATTGCTGAGACCACTCACAGTGGGCAGTGTATTCCCTACCACTGTATTATCCCTTCAGTTTTAAGGATCAGGTTGTGTACAGGATGCAGTACCCTAGCCCTTTTTCATGACAGTCTCCTTGCCTTTTATGATGAGACAGCTGGATCTGGAGAGGGAGAAGGGGATGTTGTACACTGTGACTTTAGCAAGGCCTTTGGCATGGTCTCCCATAGCAGCCGTACAGCAAACTAGTGAGAGGAAGACTGGGCAAGTAGATGTAAGATGGATGGAAAATTCCTTGGACTGTTGGCTGAGGGGACTGTGATCAGCAATACAAAGTCAGCTGCCAGCCCTTAGGGACTGGTGATGAGGCCAAACATTTTAATGTCTTTATTGAAGAGGAGCCTTGCTGGCTGCAGAAGTGGCTGGCAGGAACTTCATGAAGTTCAACAAAGGCAATTGCAATTCCTGCATCTGTGCTAGACCAACAGCATGCCCCAGCACAGGGGGGGCACCGTGCCTGGAGAGCAGCTTTGCAGAAAGGGACCTGCAGGCTCTTGTTGGCAGTGAGTCAGACCAGAGTATGCAACATATCCTTGCAGCGGAGGCCAGTGGCATCCTGGGTGGTGGTAGCACAAGTGTAGCAAGTAGGTCCAGGGAAGCATTCCTTCTCTTCTGTCTGAGCACTCATGAGTCTGAAGTACTGTGTCCAGTTTTGGGCTTCCCATTGAAACTCATTGAAATACTGGAATGTGTCCAGTGGAGGGTTGCCAAGATGATGGAGGGGCTGGAAAATGTGACAGAGGCTGATAGAGGCATCTGTTCAGCATTAAGATGAGCGAGTTGAGGTCTTTGTGTTGAGTGAAACTGCCTGATGGGAACATACAGAGGATGAAGCCCAAGCTCTGCTCAGAGGTGTGTTTTGAGGGAACAGACGTGGGTTGAAACACAGGAAAATGTGATCAGATAATAGGAGAATCGTGTTTGCTGTGAGGGTAGTTAAATACTAGAATGGGGGCCTAAAGTGGTGGTGGAATCCATCCCTGGAGATGCTCAGACCCAGAGTGGACACAGCCCAGAGCACCCTGCTCCAACGATTTATTTTGTGCAGGTGCTTGGACTGAGTGGTCTCCCCAGGTGCCTTTCTACCTAAATTCCAGGATATTTTTGATCCTTCTTTCAGTGAGTGACTGCCGTTAATTTTCCTCCCAGAGTAGGTATATGCACGGGCTGTTCTCAAATGACATGTCTGCACTGCTTTTAACAGCACTTCTCATAATACACTGTGTCAGTCCCCGTTCATCACTTTTGGGATCTGGGAGATTCCTGGTGGCCATCCTGGGAATGAAATACAGAGTAACATCAATTTTTTTTTTTAACATTGGAAATGAAGTACACTTACAAATACTAGGAAGATTTTGCAGTTCCGAAAAAAAAAAAAAAAATTGAAGATAGTGAGTGGATGGATGTCATGTGTGTGGAATGGTATGCGTATGTTTTCGATTTTGTAAGATTAATGTTTTAACTTCCCTTGCTGAGACGTGCCTCAGCACACTGTCTGATGTGGTACTTAGAATCTGAGCTGTGTGTCATGTTACATGAACTTGGCTGACTTGTGTGTTGGCAGATAGTATTATCATGCAGTATTCACGTAGTCATTTTGCTGAATGAATTATAACATCCAGTTTTTATTGAAGTAGTAGTGTGGCAAGAAACTGCTAAATTGCTTACGTATAAGTGGCATTTTTTCTGAATGTGAAGTGTATTAAATCTGGTGGTACAGGCACAGAAATCATGCCAACAGAACATACTCATGTGCTTCCTACCTGGTTTTGGAGAGAGTGCCTCTTGTACTTCACAATTAAAAGGGAGAAAATCGTTCTTATGTGATGTATTACTCGTGCACACAATTGGTTTGACAAGAAATATTCTACCTTCTCGATTGTCATTTTTGCATCATTTGAAACTACGTGAGTCTTGTATTTGCCAGAGGTAGAGCAGGACTGGTAGTTGAAAAATAGGGGAAAAAGAACATGAGAACAGGGAGATTTCCTTGCAAATTATCTGGGAAGAGCTCTTCACCAGTGTGAGCACACACAACACCTGCGAGTGTAATCAAATAGGGGAATAAATAGGAAAGGTTATGTTTTTGTTTTTCAGTCATACTTTCCTGAAACTTGAGCAGCAGTGTTTTGGTCAGAACTGATTTGCCTGAAGCCTTTAAAGGTATACTTTGCTTTTCCTTTTTGAGGTATGATGGGTGATGGAATGCTCAGTTCAGCAGTCTAGTTATGTTGAAATAAAAGGCAAAAATCGTATCTGTTTCTTTAGGACAAGACTTTGTATAATTAGCTGGCAAATTTAATGTTGTTGATTTTTCTTTTTTTCAGATTAGAGCAGCATCTGTAGCAGAAATTAAAATATCCATTTTGCATTTAACTTTTACTGTTGTATATGTAAAGTTAAGCACCAAAGGTAATCCCTTCTTGGTGTGTCTTCGAGGGAAAAAAGTGGGGGGGAAATGCCTAAACCACTTACAGATGTACCTGAAAATGTTTTAGGTGCCAATTTGGAGAAGTGAGAATTTCACAGGTCAGTCAGTGCTCAGTTTCTTTCTCTCCATGACATCAGTACACCATCTTATAAATGGTATATCTCTCTGTTTTCTAAGTTGTTTTTGATGCCTTTATTTTGTGGATGAGTAATTAATTATATAAATGGTTATTTCAGAGATTATACTTTTCCTTCCAAGCAGCACGGCGTCTTGATTGTGCGGCTTGGGGAAACTGAATTTCTGCTAGATGTTTATGTAACAGGGGTCACCGAAGTGAGTAGGGAGAGCTCGTGGGAACTAGCAGAGGCACTCTGCTGGACTTTGCTCCCACCAAATTAAAGAAAACACAGTGCATGTGCATTTGCCCTGCAACAGTTCTAAACTATGATAGACTGTTTGATCAAGGGAAAAACAGAGGTCAGCTATTTACTTTTCTGTGTAAGAAATGTCTGCTCTTGAGTTCTTCCTTACTGTGCTGTGCTGAGTTAGTAACTCCGTGGATTTAGAATCTCAGGATGTAGCAGAGTTTGATCTTTTGCTGCAGGAAATGCAGTATAGGTACAGCCCTAACTAATCATAGGATGTCTTGTCCTACTAATTGTTATGTGTAAGTTTTCACTAAATCCAGGCTAGTACACAAAAGAAATTCAGGTATTTTGTTATAAAACTTCCAGCACTGATGCTGCCGTTCTTAATTGTTGTGATTTCTGATAACTTTTCTGAGATGCGAGCTGTACTAAATTGTTATACCCCTGTTTAGCACTGTTCTTGGACAAAAAGGAAATCTTTTTTTGAGAGCAGTACCTCTCTTCCTTTCTGAGCTGCCTTCCCTTCTCCAGTCTCTTCCTTCCTTTTTTCATGCAGTTCCCATGAAAATGGCAGGAAGCGAAATCAGGTTTTAAAATTGTTAATATGAAATAACTGTGGCTTAACACTCTATCGATAATGAGCTGCCCTTAAAAACAGGAAACATCATTCTTCTAACAATTTCCTAAATACTTTCTTTTCTTGCCATTATATATTCTCATGATGTCAGTTCAATATCTAGTGATTGTTATGGTTAAACCTTTATTGCATTGTTCTAAATAGATGGGATAATCTGATAGTCACAGCTTTATTAATGAGCATGAGAATTAACTTCCTGATAATGTGTGCTACAATGTTCTAATAATTTCTTATTAGCAGTCAGTTGTATGAGGCTAGTGACAAGAGTATGTGAATTCTGGCAAGAGAAGTCAAGTAAATGCGCTGTTTCCTTCCTGTGTACAAGAGAACTGTTCAACAGTGTATTTATTAAAGTGAAGATGCATGATAAAAACCATGAAGATACAAAAGTAGATCTAAAAAAGGATTACATGGGATAATGTGGTTTCGATACCTCTAACTAAAGCTTGCAAAATAGTAAACAGTCACATATACAGTACTGGTTATTTATTCCCACTGTAACTGGAATTATGCTATCTTTAAATTATGTAATGTGAAATTTAGAGCACAAAACTGTACCACCTTCCTAATAGCCGACCAGTATTTTTACTGCTTTGCCTAACTTAGGACAGGTTAACTAATCTCAGCCCTTTATTGTAAACTGTACTTGAAAGTGGAAAACAGATTCACTACCTTCTTTTCATTTTCTTTGTTTCAGTTGTTACTCTGTATGCTACTCTAGGAGGTGCAGCAATAGTACACGGGCTAAATGAAACAGAGGTGACCACCATCATTACCAGTAAAGAATTGATGCAAACAAAACTGAAGGTCAGAGAACTGTTATTTCTTTGCAAATCTTTTCCAGTATATCTGTTCATTATTGTTGAAAGGTCTGGTAGCTGTAAGGAGCAATGATTTATGCCTTTCTGTAGTGCAGACACTTCTTATAGGAAAAAAAAAGTTTGTGTATCTGTCTTCATATACAGAAGAAATTATAGCCTTGGGATTTAGGCTCCTGATTGACTTCTGAGAGGATG